>JARHVA010005061.1:822500-947500 GCA_037957365.1 Torreya grandis
TATTATAGGACTATGAATGGTTATCCCATTATTATCCCAGTTAACTGTAGCATGACAACCTAGGATCCTACTAGAGAAACTAAATGTTGGGTAATCTAGAGGGAGATCCATTTTATTACCAAGATTATATATATTATGGAATGATGGGGATTATATCTATTTTATAAGGATGGGAAGATTATGAATGGATGTAAAATAATTAACATTATTATCTATATCTTGATGACCTCTTGCCCTACTTGATTCATTGAAGATTTGTTTATTGCAAATCCATCTATATTTTGGATACCTATTATTTAAAAGAAGTTTATGAATACCATTGTGCATAAAAATATGATGGTGGGAATCTTTGATCAAGTAAATATAAACATGATCTCCAACTTTGGTAGTCCATGGTCATTGGGAAAGTCCATCTCATGTGAGAAATGACAACCACAAACTCTATTTAATTTTACCAAGATCTCTTCCCATTATCTCTCCTTTGTGACAAAAAATATTATAGTGATGTTGTACCAATTTCAATAGTGTTTAAAAAAATTGAAATTATAGTGGGAAACATTTTGATACCAAGATTCAAACATTTAGTAGTCATGATATTTAGATACTCATGAAGAATAAAAACAAATATAATTAAGATGAAGCTCTAAAAAATTGTTAACTTATCCTCCATGAACTTATACAAATGAAGAAAATACTTGAGAAGGGAGATTGATATTAGATTCATTCTAAAGGCTTCTTAAATAGATATTCACCACCTTTGATGAGAGTTGAAGTGGATAAGTGTATAACTAATTAATGAAAATCCAATAAGTGAATTTTTTGGAAGGAAAAGTATTCATTATGACCTACATAATGTTTAAAACCCTTATGTGCACATAAATTTTTTTACAAAATTAAGAGCAATATAAAAACTACTGATTTGGTTAAGACCAAGTTATCAAAGCTTTTCCATCTATTGCTTTTAAGAAAACTATGATATTTATTTAGAGGACAAGGAAGGAAACATCATTTAACTTATAGCTACCTAAATTATATTAATTTAGTGTCGTAATTAACTTTGATTAAAATCAACACACTAACCCTTCACCATCCCTAATTCAAATTCATATTAACATCATTTACATCCAAATTTTGAATAATTGATTAATTAATAATTAATTAATTAATTAAATCATGCACACCTATTTTCCTCGAAAACTAATTAAATATAGATTATCCACCTCATCTATAGATCCTCTACATTTATCTCATCCCAATGTTGACCCATCCAACCAACTTCATTAACTTTTTCAACCACATTATGAGTCATCTTAGAACATTTCATAACTTATGCATCACCCCTTGACTGTTAAACTACCTTGACCCATTTATGTTGAATCACTCTAATACCAAATAACTATCTTATTTATTCTCAACACATGGTACTTAGTCATATTCCATTGGGATGAAGACTCAAATCCAACTATTGATTATTTAAAGAATTTAACTAATTTAGAGTATTCTCAACTATTCATCTCACCACCCTCAAGCCTATAAATTAATGTGCAATCCTCCACTCAAATCATCCACCTTCAATATATCAAAACTCTTTCAAAATATGCTTACAAATACATTGAGATAAAATCCATTTTCAAAAACATTCTTCCCAATTCCCTTTGATTGGAGAAGAGTTGAACACCTGAATTAAGCAAAAAGAGTAAGTCTACCATTGATCACATAATAAAGAATGTGAATAAAATGTATTTCATGTGTTGTAAGTATTTATTTAAAATTTATATTATTGTTATTGTTCTATCATTGAAATCAAGTTTATGTTAGATTAGAATTCATTTTTATTTGATTTACTAGTTCATCTTGCATTATAAACCTTGTGCTTACAAAACTAAATTAAAGAAATAAAGTTCAAAGAAAAAATAGAACGTGTCACAAACACAAGTATAAAATGAAGTAATACAATTATAAATGAGGGAAAAACTAAATATGTAAGAGCCTATTCCAATTAATAATGGAGGAAAATCTCATCGAATGTCTCTATTTGTGCTTGAAGTGGAGGAATCATCTAAACCATTATTGATTACTGTGAGAGATCTGATAAAGATGTCTAACAAACTCCACATTGCAATGGAAAATGTGAGGAAAATTATTACACATAATTAATTATAGATAATAAATTGATAATTCATTAATATACATTAATATTATAGGCATTTAGATCTCACTAAATTTAAAATGTTTTTATCATGCTTTCCTATAGTTGGAACTCTCTCCCATACTAACTTTCTTATTTATCCAATTGACTTGGGCAAACATTGTAGGAGAGCTATGAGGGGTAGAGACAAGGCATCATATCTTAAAATTAAATTTATGAGTCCTCTAAGAATCAAAAAAGGATTATATGCCACTTGAGATGAGGAAAACATGATAACACATTTTATCTCATATCCAAATGTCACTTTAAGGATGAAAAATTGGTCAGTGGGTATCATATATTTTGATTTTCTATCCCAATCGATGAACCATCTACATAGAAGTATCCATATGGGTATATAATAATTATAATGGCCTAATTATACTATTTTTTAGGCCCTAATGTCAAAAAATTTATGTGTTTAGATGCATTCTTGAAGAGAAGTTTCTTGTTTCTGAGTGGGAAAAAGGAATAAAATTCTCGTAGGTGTTTCAAAAGAACTGTGAGGGGTAGAAATAATCTTTCAGCTCTAAAAATTACATGTGAAATTCATGTAATCACCCAAAATTATTAAATGACATCAAGATAAATGATACAAAGTGACACATTTTATCTTGTAGCTAAATGTCTCTTAAGGAATGAAACGTTAATTAGTGGGTAGTGTATCTTTTGATTCACTAGACCAATCGATGAAAAATGTGTGAAGTCATGTCTGAATGGATGTATAAACACTATAATGGCCTCTTTACACTCTATATTAGGCCTTAAGTTTGAAATTTTTAGGTGGAAAAATCATCTCTAAAGATAAGTTTCTCATCCCTAAGTGTGAAAAATGAACAAAGTTCTAATGAGTGTTGCAGGAGAACCGTGAGGAGTAGAGACAAAACTCAAATCATATAGTTGTAAGGTTGAGTCTTATGATCACCCATTAGAGGATTATTTACCATTTGGGATGTATAATATATGGAAATGTGTTTTATATCATAGTTAAATATTTCTTAATGGACCAAAAGTTTGTCAGTGGGTGGAGTATATTTTGATTTGATAGCCCAATTGATGAATTATATACACATATGCATATGGATGGGATTATAAACATTGGAATGGACTATTTTTACTCTTCATTAGGTCTTAGTATTTAAATTTTTAGGTGGATAGACACATCACTAAAGAAAGGTTTATCATCCCTAAGTGGGAAAAAGGAATGAACTTCTGACGAGCATTACAGGAGAACCATGATGGGTAGAGATAATATGTTAGATAATATAATTGCATGGATGATTCAAATTAGAAATTAAAAAATAATTATTTACCACTTAGGATGAGGGAGATGTGAAAACATATTTTATCTCACATCTAAATGTCTCTTAAGGGACCAAAACTTGGTTATGGGTAGCATATCTTTTGACTCGCTAGCCAAATTGATAGATAATCTATGCATACACGTATATATGGGTGTATAAATGATGGAATGGAATTTATCCACTCTCTATTTTTTCCTATTTGAAATTTATAGGTGGCCAGATGCATCCGTAAAGGGAAGCTTCTTGGCTCTAAGTGTTTAAATAGAGCAAACTTTTGGAAAATATTGTAGGAGAATAATGAAGGGTAGATATGAATAGTTAGATACTTTAATTAAATGAGTGAGTACTTTAAGAACCCATATATAATTATATACCACTATAGATGAGGGAGAAGTAGTGATGCATTTTCTCACAGCTAAATGTCACTTAAGGGATCAAAAGTTGGTCAGTGGGTAGTGCATATTTTGATTCACTATCCTAATCGACAAACCATATATACATAAACATAGATATGGGAATATAAAAATTTAAATAAAATATATCCACACTCTATCAAGCCTTAGGTTTAAAATTTATAGGCATCTGGATGTATCCCTGAAGATAAAATTTTCACCCCTTAGTGTAGAAAGAAAACAAACTTCTAACAAACATTAAAGGAGACCATGAGGGGTATATATGAGTCATTAGCTCCAAAAATTTCATGGTAAAGTCATATGATTACCCCATGTAATATTCTCTACCACTTGAGATGAGGGAGAAATGGTGGTGCATTTTCTCTCATAGTGAAATCTATCTTAAGGGACCAAAATTTAGTCAGTGGGATGTGTATCTTTTGATTCTCTATCCCAATCAATGAATCATCTACATGTACAAATATAAATGGGACTATAAATTCTAAAATGGACCTCATCCACTCTCTATCTAGCCTCAAAGGTGAAATTTCTAGGTAGTTAGATGAATCCCTAAAGACAAGCTTCTCATCCCTAAGTGGGAAAAAGGAATAAACTTATGACAAACATTGTAGGAGAACTGTGAGAGGTAGAGATAAACCGTAAACTCCTAAAATTAAAAGAGTGATTCCTATAAATACCCCCAATAGGTTTATATGCCACTAGAGATGTGGGAGAAATAAAAATGTGTTTTATCTTATAGTTAAATGTCTCTTAAGGGAATAAAAGTTGGTCAGTGGGTAGCATATATTTTGACTCACTATCCCAATAAATGAACCATATGTGAAAATTATATAAATTATATAATGGTATATTAATCTCTATTATGCACTAGGTTTGAAAGTTTTAGGTGGTCAAATGCATCCTGAAAGAGGAACTTCTCATCCCTGAGTGGGAAAAAAGAAAAAAACTTCTACTGAATGGTATGGGAAAACCATGATGGGTAGAGATGAAAAATTAGATCATAAAGAGGAATGAGTGAGTCCTATGAGAACCCCATAGAGGATTATCTACCACTAAATATGAGGGAGACATGATGACACATTTTATCTCATAACCAAATGTCTTTTAAGAGACCAAAATTTAGTTGGTAGGTAACACATATTTTTAATGGCTATCCCAATTGATGAATATTTTACATGGATTTATAAATGATATAATGAATTAAATTAAATCTCCTTCAAGTATTGGGGTTGAAAGTTGTAGGTAATTAGATGCATACCTGAAGAGAAGTTTATCATCCCTTAATGTAGAAATAGAGTGAAGTTTTGGTGATCATCGTAGGCGAACCATGAGGGGTAGAGATGAGCCATCATATCCTAAAATTTCATATTTAAGTTATATGTGTATTCATAAAAATATTATCTACCACTTAAGATGAGGGAGACATGATGACACGTTTTCTCTTGCAACCAAATCTCTTTTAAGGGACCAAAAGTTGGTAAGTAGGATGCATATATTTTGACTTGGTTGCTTAATTAATGAATCATATATGCAAACATATATAGATGGTAATATAAATAATAGAATGGATCTTTATTAGTATTCATTAGGATTTAGGTTGAAAGTTATAGGCAATTAAATGCATTGGCAAAGAGAATCTTCTCATCTCTGAGTGGGAAAAATAAATACACTTATGATGAACATTATAGGAGAATTGTGTGGGGTAGAGATGAACCATAGACTCTTATATTTACATAGGTAAGAATTATGATCACCCCCAAAATATTATCTACCACTTGGTATAAGGGAGACACAATAATTAAATTTATATTATAGTCAAATATCTCTTAAGGGACTAAAATTTGGTCACTGGGTAGCTTTTCTTTGAACTTGCTATCCAAATTAATGAAATGCTTGTGAAAACATGTTTAGATGGTGTATAAATGTTGGAATGGAATTTATCCATTGTCATCAGTACCAATGTTGAAATTTTTAGGTGGTCAGATGCATCCTTGAAATGAAGCTTCTCATCCCTCAATGTAGAAATGAAGAAAACTTCTAGCAAGCATTATAAGAAAACCATGAGGGGTAGAGATGAGCCATCAGATAATACATATACACAAGAAAGTAATCTAATCACCCATATAGGATTCTCTTCCACTTAGGATTAGGGAGACATAAACATATTTTCTCTTTCATCCAAATCTCTCTAAAGGGACCAAAAGATAGTGAGTGAGATGCATATTTTTTAATGCGCTAGCAAAATCAATGAATAGTATTTATAAACACATATATATGGACCTATAAATGTTGGAATGAATCCCTCCACTCTATAGTGAACATCAAGGTTGAAATTTATAGGTAGATAGATGCATCTCTGAAGAGAAATTTATCATCCCTAAGTGTAGAAATAGAGTGAACTTTTGATGAGGGTTGTAGGACAACCATGAGGGGTAGAGATGTACCATTAGCTTCTATAATTTCATAGATGAGTCTTATGATAACCCCCTAAATAATTTTCTATCACTTGGGATCAGGGAGACATGGTGACAAGTTTTTTATCGTAGTTAAATCTCTCTTAAGGGACCAAACATTGGTCAGTGAGATGTGTGCCTTTTGACTTGCTAGCCCAATTATTGAACCATCTATGTGGATGAATCTAGATTGGCATATAAATGTTATAGTGTCCCCATATAATATTTTATATTACCTAGGGTTGAAATTTACATGTGGTCAAATGCATCCTTGAAGAAAACTTGTCATCTTGAAGTATAGAAATAAAATAAACTTTCAATAAGCATTGCAACTAAACCATGAACATTAGAGATGAAATATAGACTCCTAAAATTTCACATGTGAGTCCTATTTACATGCCCCATATTATTATCTTCCATTAATAATGAGGTATATAAGGTGGTGCATTTTAACTTGTAACCAAATGTCTCTTAAGGGACCAAAAGTTGGTCAATGGGTAGCATATCTTTCGACTCACTATCCCAATCGATGAACCATCTATGTAAACACATATAGATGGGTGTATAAAAATTATAATGTCCTCCACCCACTCTCTATTGTAAATTTATGTTAAAATTTTTAGGTAGATGGATGCATCCCTAAAGAGAAGCTTCTCATCCCTTAGTGTAGAAATAGAGCACAATTCCATAGAGCATTATAGGAGAACCATGAGGGGTAGAAATGATTCATCAGTCTTATAGTTTCATAGGAGAGTCTTATAATCACCCCATATAGTATTATATACCACTTAAGATGAGGGATACATGATAATACATTTTCTCTCATAGTTAAATCTCTCTTAAGGTACCAAAAGCTAGTCAATGGGATGTGTATCTTTTGACTCACTATCCCAATCAATGAATAATCCATGTAGACACATTTAGATGGGCATATAAACACTAGAGTGGAAACTTTTAATTTTATTTTTGACCCTAGGGTCAAAATATACAAGAGATTAGACACATCTATGAAGAGAAGCTTATCATCCTTGAGTGGGAAAATGGAATAAACTTTTAATGAGAGTTGTAGGATAATTGTGAGGGGTAGAGATGATCCATCAGCTCTCATAGTTACATGGGAAAGTACTATATTTACCTATTAGAGGATTATTTACCACTTAAGGTGAGGGAGATATAGTGGTGTGTTTTCTATGACAATCAAACATCTCTTAAGGGACCAAACATTGGTTAATGGGTAGCATACATTTAGATTCATTAACCTAATCAAGGAACCTTCTACATAGAGACATCTATATGGGTGTATAAACACTATAATGGCCTCTATATGATCTCCATCATACCCCAAGGTTAAAATTTATAAGTGGCTAGATGCATCCCTGAAGAGAAGCTTCTTGTTCCTAAGTGGAAAAAGAGTGAATTTATGGGAAGAGTGACAAAATAACTATTAAGGGTAGAGATGAACATCAGCTCTTAAATTTATATGGAAGATTCCTATAATCACCCCTTGAAGGGTTCTCTTCTAATTAGGATGAGGGAACCATAGTGACACATTTTCTATCACAACTAAATCTTTCTTAAGGGACCAAAAGTTAATTAATGGGTAGTGTATCTTTTGATTTTATAGTCCAATTGATGAACTATATATGCATATATGTCTAGATGGGTGTATAAACATTGGAATGGCCTTTGTATACTCTTCATTAGACCTTGATTTTAAAAGTTTTAGGTGGTTAGATGCATCCCTAAAGAGAAGCTTATCATCCCTTTGTGTAGAAACAAAGCAAACTTTTGACGAGCATTGTAGGAGAACCATGAGGTGTAGAGATGAGATTTCATCTCTTAAAGTTGCTTAGGTGAGTCTTCTAAACACCTCATAGAGTATTATATTTTTATTAGGATGAGGGAAACATGGGAAAACATTTTATATCATATCCAAATATCTCTTAAGGGACCAAAAGTTGGTTAGTGGGACACATATCTTTTGAATTGCTAGCCCAATCAATCAACCATATTTACAAACACATCTAAATAGGAATATCAATATTTTAATGGATCCCCAACACTCTTTTTTTGGCCCTAGGGTCAAAATTTACATGTGATCAGATGCATCTTTGAAGATAATCTTCTTGTCCCCAAGTGTAGAAATAAGTCAGACTTACAGTGAGTATTGTAAGAGAATTATGAGGGGTAGAGATCATCTGTTAGATCCTATATTTGCACATGTGACTCCTCTAAAATATAACCATAGTATTATCTACCACTTAATATGAGGGAGACATGCTGATTTGTTTTCTCTCATAGCCAAATCTCTCTTAAGGGACCAAAACTTGGTCAATGGGCCACATATATTTTGACTCGCTAGCCTAATCAAAGAAATATCTATACATATAAATATAAATTTGATTATAAATTATGGAAAGTTCCCATCCATTATGTGTTAATCCGTAGGGTTGAAAGTTAAAGGTGGCTAGATGCATCCCTGAAGATAAGCTTCTTGTCTCTAAGTGTAAAAACATAACAAACTTTTAGTGAATGTTACATGAGAATCATGAGGGGTAAAGATGAACCATCATAACCTATAGTTTCATTTTACAAGTCCTATTATCACCCTTAAGATATTCTATACCACTCAAGATGAGGGAGACATGGTATTGCATTTTATATTACATCCAAATGTCTCTTAAGTGACAAAAAATTGGTCAGTGGGACACATATATTTTGAATCACTAGCCCAATCATTGAACTATCTATGTAGATGCATATATATGGGCCTATAAAAATTATAATTTACCCTATCTAATCTTCATCAAGCCTTAGGGTTATAATTTATAGGCAGCCATATGCATCCCTAAAGATAACCTTCTCATTCCTAAATGGAGAAATAGATTGAGTTTCTAGTGATCATTGTAGGAGAGTAGTGAGGGGTAGAGATGAACCATCAAATCCTATAGTTACACATGTGAGTTCTCTAAGAACACATAGAGGGTTATCTACCACTCAGGATGAGGAAGACATAGTATCATGTTATATATAGTAAACAAATGTCTCTTAAGGGACTAAAATTTGGTCAATGGGATGTGTATCTTTTGACTTATTGGTGTAATTGATGAAATATATTTTTGAACACATTCAAATGAAACTATAACCATTAAAATAACCCCCTTCCACTATTTATCAATCTCAAAAGTTGAAATTTTTAGGTGGCTAGATGCATCCCTAAAGATAGTCTTATCATCTCTAAGTGTAGAAATAAAGTGAACTTTCATTGATCATTGCAAAAGAACTATGAGGGGTAGAGATGATTCATTAATTGATATAGTTAAATGAGAGAGTCCTATGAGCACCCCATAAAGGATTATATGCCACTATAGATGAGGGGGACATCATCATGAATTTTATCCCATAATCAAATCTATTTTAAGGGATCAAATGTTGGTTAGTGGGATGCATATCTCTTGACTCTCTAGCCCAATAGATGAACCACATTTACAAACACATCCAAATGGGAAGAAACAAAATTTTCACTCATGTAGTTGTATGGGTGAGTCCTATAATTCCCCCATAGGATCCTTTTCCACTCATAATGAGGAAGAAAAGTATGTACTAAACATGTATTATTTTTTAGGCTTCTCTTTATTTCAACAAGATAACCTTATCTACTCATGGACAAACCACATGAAGGTGGAATCTCATCTGGTACCACTAAACTGCATTAAATTTATTATTACATATTTCAAATAAAAATAATTAAATAATAAGGAAATTATTTAAATTTAAATTAGATTAAATAAAATAAGTTAACTTTTATAATTTAAAATATTGAATGAATTGAATAATACACTTACCAAGTCAATCCAATGTACCTTCAAGTGTAGCTATACTTTTAAGTGTTTCAAGAATTACTTCATACTCATATTTATGAACTTCCCTCAAACATTTGTTGTAAAGCTTTCTATGAAATTTGATCATTTGAATATTTGTAGTGATAACCAAATTTGAATAATGAAGCACCACCCTATGTGTTTCAAAGTCCTCAAATAAAAATTATTTTAATTTTATGTGAAAGTATCTATAAATCCAAGTTCATTTAACCACCATAGATCCAATGGAATAAAATAGGTCTTTTCCATCCATGATAGTTGTGGTTATTTTTTTTGCTTCTATATAATGACATGAGTAGTAGTGTATTCCCTCATCATTGTCCTTAGGTGCAATAAATGCAAAAATAATTCTTGAATTTAAAGTATAATCAAAATTTAAGGACATGTAAGAATAAAGTAAGATATTACTAATAGTTAAGGCTAAATTTAATTTATAAATAAATTGTATCTAGTTGCACAAGATCTAAGATGTGGTAAAATTCAAATAATGATGCCATTTCATTATATCATAGAGGTTGGAATGAATCACTAGTCTTCATAGGCATTGGTGGTGTACAATACCATTCTTTAACCCATTATTTTGACTCACATTCGATCTAGAAATTCCATACAACTCAAAAAAAATCATGTCATATTCGTAGTATAAATAGTCCATGAACAATAATTTAAGCTTAAAATGTAGTGAAAAACACTTGATCCAGGTACTATACTACAATATTCATACATTTTTTTATCTTTTTCCTCCATTAACTAAAATAATATTCATACATGAGAATATTTTTTTGATCTATGAGAATTTGTTTCATTACAAGTCATAATACTTGCGACATCAATAAAATTAGAACCACCTTGTGGTTTCAATACTATTTTTTAAGGTATATCTTTACACTTTTACCTTCATCATAGTGTTCCCATTTTTCATTCCTAACCTCAAAGAAACTCCAAAAATGTTGAACCCCATTCTTATTGTGCATCCTACTTAAATAGTAAAAAATTTGAGAATTCTTAAACTATCTTGCACAACTGTCTGACCAAATGTAGTGTGTATTGAACATGATTTATATTACATTCATATTTATATAAAATATATAAAAATAAACTTGGATATCTCTAGAGAATGTGATCTATCATTGCCCATATAAAAGTGGTACTCCCTCAAAATATTTTTATTATCTACTATGATATAAGGTGCATGTTTGAATGTAATATGCATGAAAATTATAACTTAAATCAAATTATAGTAATGAGATTAAATCTCATTTTTTAGTTTTAGTGTGTAGTTTTCAACAAAGTCTAAAATTAAAACAATGGTCCTAACTGGGAAGTTGTCTTTGCACAACTCGAATTGATTGTCTAGCTATTTTTTACTTGTGTGTGTGTCTTGCATATTGGTATATAATATTCATATTGAATTCAAACATGAAACTAGATAAAATTACTTGGTTCATAACCAACTTGCATCTTGATGACCCTTTTCCATATTTTAATACATAATTTACATATTTTTACTTCTTAAAATCAACTAGTTGATAATTGGTCAAATATGACAAACCACCACAAGTGTTACATATTACATCCAAAATTGTTTTTGTCAAAAAACAAATTCCCCTAAAGTATTTGATAAAAAATATTTGATATTAACTCTATTGACATTTTAGTTGGAGAATCCACCATACATTCCTGTATAATCTTGTTAGTGTGTAAAGTACAACATATATGACTAAAAACATAAAAATGCATAACAAATTCCACATGGATCCTAAAACAACATGTGGTGTGTGTTTGATTTATTTTAAAATAGAAAGGCTTGCACCTATAAAATTACCTTTAGCTAATTATAAATTTACCATTAAGTTTTTCAATAATTTTTTTCTAAAATTATGTTTGTGTCATGTCCAAGAAATATTTTGTATGTGGCTCATAGTTTTTTTTTAATTTTATTTTAACAATATATTTTACATTAGATGAGACCACTGTTTTTTCATGTCAAAAATGTTCAATCAAATATCTTATTCCTTCAATTAATACCTTGTATATTCTTGGGATTCTACCACTAAATGCCTAACAATCTATGAGTAAAGGGTCATCGAGCCTACTTCTTTTTATGACATTTATTAGAGTTTTTTTAATTCAAGTTCAAAGATGTAAATGTTTGAGTAGGAAATTGATCTTTGGATGTTAAATTACTATAGCTTTTATTATTAATCATCTTGCCACATTTTTTTGAGTTCTATTACCTTTTACATTAAATGCATTATTTTTTTATTGTAGTATTTATTCCCTCTATATTGCTTATTCTGAACCCTAAATTATTCATCATAGGGATCATTTTTTACATTTTCATTATTTGAAAAAATATTTCACATCCTTTTATATGGATTTTCTTATCAAATGCATCATCCTATACATGTTGAACATGACATTGAATTGTTCTTATTGACATTCTACCTTTTAGAGGTTCTATTATTTTTTCATCTATTTCAATCAAATATTGGTGTTCACCACATTATCCTTCAAGTTTGGGTCTAGGAGATAAATTTTTTTATTAAATTGAATGGTGTTAGAATTTCAACCAAAGAAGAGATATTAGACTGTTGGTTAACATTAGACCCTAAAGATGAAGTGAATTCCTCTTCATTAGGAGAGAGATGAATTGGGGTCATTTCATGATGTTGATTATTATCATGCTAAAAAAATTCATTATGGATGGTGTAACTTCATTATATTATGTTTCTCCATGTGTTTCCTTATTCAATAGAAATTCATTAGTTACATGTTATACATTTTGCATTTCATCATTCAACAAGGATTGATTAAGTCACTTATCTCATTTGAATACATATCTAAATAAAATTTCATGGAATTGAGCATGTTATTTTCATTTGAAATATTACCTGGTGTGAAGGAAGTACCTTCACTTTGTCTAGAATTTCTTAAGAATACTCTCCTATATGTTTGTATTTTTCTTTCTTTTTCTCTCTTGACCTCAATTTCCTCATTTGTTAGTTTTTTAATTAGTCTTTTATGGTAACTACCAAACCCAATTATTTATATTTATGCAAATAAGTCCAAGCCTAGAATAAAAATTAAATAATTTATAGTAATTGAGACAAAGTAAATGGAAATTTTGTAGAGTATCAATAGTAAAAACTAGTTCTAAATTTGTAAAATTTTAAATGAATGAGTGAATTTCATGGAAAAACATGTAAAATTCATGAGTTACAAAGGGCATGAACCCTTTTGAAAACAACACACACCCTATTTGAAAGTAATTCCAAATAGCCAAATACATTTATTGGCCTAAAACAATCTTCCAAAGGGCATATGCCCTTTCAATAAGTCTATGTTTTGAATTTTATATTTTCCCTCCAAAAATGGTTTAGTTTAGGCTTGGTGGGGTTCGAAGCTAGCCTAAAACCTATCATGGAGTAGCCCTCATGATTTTAAGAAAGTTTTATCTTTTCCATCTTTGCTAACACATCTAATTAGACATATTATATACATATACATATACATAAATTATATATATAAGTTTGTAGAGGAGAAAACATAGTTTTGAATATATGTTTTTTTAATGTTAAATTATTATTTTTAATTATTACTTAATTTATACAAAACATACTTTATTATAGTTTATACACATATCGTTATAAATAAATTTATACCTTTTTTTATTGTTAATGAAAATTTTATAAAACCTAATCTCAACAATGTACACATCATTGGCTATGTTTAAAAAAAAATATTTTCGTCAAAATAAAGTCCAAAAGTTGTATTTGTAGACTTGCAAATTCATTTTTCAACTATATTGAATTGTAAAGTTATTACATATATATAATATTTGACATTTTATCTATCAATATGTAAATTTCATACAAAAATATGTTCACTTATTAAAAAAAAGTGTCTGTACACATATAGTCTCTTTATGTTTTCATGAAAAAGTACCAAGTCATTGTCATAAATGCATTAGTTTTGTATAATTTTATCATTTGGGTATTGAAAAAAATTATATATTTAGAAACTAGATTTAGAATGCCACATTTCATATTCTTACATTATTGTCAAATTATTTTTCTAAGTGTCTCTAAATTCAACTATTATTATTTTCATAAAAAGTGCCACTATAAACCCCCTATTGTCCCCCATTATCCTTCATCTAATCTCTATGTAATATGAACCAAATCAAAAGAGGGGTTCTCTTGAATCCAAATCAGATAACTGCTTTAGAAAAATAGAGTAGCAATTTATATAGTATAAACCTATTACATATATTATTTTTGAGACTGATTACTTAGAGTATTTAATACTCAAGTAATTCCTTGAATATCGCATCAGTCTTCAACTAGTAACACTGAATTTCCCAAATAGATGATATATTCTAATAATACAACCATGAACAACTAATAGCAACCATAATGCTATTTTATTTAAAGTCATGAGTAGTTAATAACAACCATAATGCTACCGATGAGATGTGGATGAGTTGGTAAAGTGACTTGGTTGTTTCAAGCACCACCTAGGTTTAAATCTCAGTATGGTATCAGAGGTTGATTGTAGCAGATAGTTGGCATTCTTATGATCATTATGGCCGTAGATGGTATTCTCGGGTTAGCTATGGCTATTATTGGTTTTCTCAGGTTCGTTATGGCCATTGTTGGTAAATATGGTACTTGTGATAGATGATCACTTGGGGATCTAGGTCCCTAATTATGTCTTAGATTAGTTAGAGCTTCGATCAAAATCAAAGTACCTATTTAAAATTTAAAAACAACCATAATGCTATTTTATTTAAATATTTTTGGCACCCAATTATATAACATCCAAAAAAAATTCACCAATCAAAATATAGTTAAATAATTATTTTAATAAGAAATATATAATTTAATTATAATTTTTAAAAAACTATTTCAATGCACAAAAAAAAGACTTTTGATTGATAAATAATGCATATTTTAATTGGAAGTTAAAAGTCAACTGAAAATTATAATAATAAAAAAATATTAAAATTATTATAAAATATATTAAATATAGGTCCTATAAAAGTTTATACAAAATTTGAGGGGAAACTTAATTTACATCAACTTAAAATTTCTCACTCAAAACTTATTTGCTTTTTATTTTCAAAAACATATTATAAATTTCCATATTTCCATACCTTTCATGCCTTTTATTTTTTCACAAGACAACTGGCACATTTAAAATAGGAACAACAACCCTCTTTATGAAACAAGTATTTAAGAGATGAAATTTATTATTCTATGAAGGATGGTTCTATCTAATATTGTTTTTAATGAAAATTTGTTTTGGTAATAGGGTTTTGTATCCTAAATAAAAATGTGATGGACAAACAACACTAAAAGAGTCCTATAGATAAAGGTAAATTAAATATATTATCATTTATATTATGATATATAAAGGTAATTTAAGATTAAAAAAACTTTTATTGTTTATAAATAATTTTTTTTTCAAGAATAATTGTCTATATTTTAGATGATAAAGATTTCAATCATATTTTATATATAAATGTAGAGTTATTTTTCATATATATTATTTATTTAATTAATAAATATTTTTTTTCATATTATTATTAGGTGGAACTCTATTTTTATTTTATATAATATTTTTTAATGAAACTTTACTATAAAAATGTGATCTTTAAAAAAAAACTCAAATTTCTATTTCTATTATATATTGTTTAAAAAGATATATTATAGTTACCTTCCTTTTCTATGAAATACTCATCCCTTCATCATAAATCCATTTAAATATCACAACAATATAATTAAATTTAAATAATAAATATTAAATTATAATTACACACACACACACAATCATTTTATCATGTATATAAATATTTTATTATGTAAATATTTTTAATGAAGAAATTGAACATTAGGTTTTATAAATAAATTGTTTTCGTGAAAGACCACTTTTGAAAAAATTGCATGAAAAAATTATTTATCAACGTTTAAAATTGCACTCCCTAATCCATCATCACAATAAGAATAGTAAGTATGAATTCAGACTTCATTGAAAAGCATCACAATTATAAGAACTACGATGCCATGTTGTTAAAAACATGATAATACTAAATCATTAAATTATTGCACTCTCCTTACTAAAAAAATGTTAAAATGCTATGGCTTAATGATGCTAGAAAATGAAAAAATAATGTGACTCTGTAACAAATATATCATGTAAAGTATGTACAATAAAATACATCTTTTCTTGTGATTATTATAAAAAATACACAAGAAAACATGTTAATAGGCTAATTATTGTTCATGGAGGTGATCTTGAGATGACTTAAACATACACATAGGAGTAAAAATTCCCAAAACCAATAATCCAATACATAGATGTTTTGATAAGAGCCTTTGAAATTCTTTGATTTTATTTATATGTATGCTCCTTTTATACTAATCAACAATTGTCATAATTTGGTACAATTGATCTAGAGTGGACCATTTTTGGTAGGAATAAGTCCTAAAAGGGTCTATCTATTGCTACCCCTTGGTTAAGGGATCATATCTTTGTGAAAGGAGTCTATGACAATGTTATTTCTCCTACATTTTATGGGAAATTTCTCAAGAACTCTAGAAAAAAATGGAAATTATAAGGATTCAATATGATAAATTTTAATAAATTGTAAATATTTTTTGATAATAAATATTTTTAGAATCTAAGATTTGGTTATATTTCAAAAAAATTTAAACACCTATAAATGACCCATTAGAATTTATTAGTCACTAAATTGTATGATTTTAGGATGTTTATGTATTTATTGATTATTAATCCAAATCTAGAATTATTGAAACATTTATCAAAATTTGATAGTCCTTTCACCTTCCCTTAACACCTTTAAGATGTCCCCTTTTTCTCTCATACCCCCTCCCCCCCACTTGACCTCTATGTCTAGATCATTCTCAATTTTCTATGTATTGTATGGAGTGTTAGGATGTTCATGTGGTCATTGATGTGGCCCCTTATTGTTCTTTCCCATATGACCCTTATTTCATATTCTATAATTTTTAAATAGTTATATGTTAGTTTGAGTGCCAATAAGGTTCTAATTTGAATTCAATTTAGCTATGAATAAACAATCATTGAATTCATTTGCATAGAAGGAAATGTAGATAATTCATGTTATTGTTCATATGAATCTATTAAGCACTTGAAATTTTTTATAGGAAATTAAATAATAATTAAAACACATAATTTTAGACTTAGACACACACCATAAAGCATTGGTTTACATGCTATTATAACTTGATGTAGGAGCATCCAGGCACACATGTAATCCTACATCAATAAAAAATATGTTAAATTAGGAAAATAAGCGAAGTGTATATTTTTACAAGTTTACGATCACCTATGGGGTTTGATTCTCTATTTTGTGTAAGTTTTGTGTTTCATAATTCTTTTTGTGTTGTTTTTCACAACCTAATAATGTGTATATGTTTTTTGTATTTTAAATTAGTTATTTTGTTGTGCATTATTTTTGTTGGAGTCTATGATAGGTCAAGAAGGATGATGCAAGAGGGTTTATATTATGTTTCACAAGTGCTACCATGCATAGATCTGAAATGCATTTTATATGCCTACACTATCTTTATAAGCATCAGAGTCATTAGAACAATCTATTATAATGTCTAGTATGATACTATTAAGTATTGATGAATGGGACTATGATGTGTTATATTTTGATATATTACCATTGGGACTTGTGCTCATTTAATATGTTTAGTGGGTTATTGATCATTATTGTAATTTAAGAGGATTGTCTATCTATATAAATGCATCCCCTGTTCTTGATGAGGCATTCCATTCAAGATTATAGAATGGTTTGAAGAGATATTAAAAGGATTTATTTGATAGAGATATAAACATAGATCTGGGAGGGGCTATTGGAGTTGAGTCACTTTGGTAACACTGCAGTGTTAGTTTGATGTTTGTAATATTTCAAGAGTTTATTGAAATATATTGGTTGTAGGGTTTAACATTGGTGATCAGTTTGATGTTGTGTAATCTCTATTTGAGTTAATAATCTTTTTTATTATTGTGTGAATTTTCATTGTGTAATTTTATGTTGTGCACTAGAAAGTATCTCTTAACTAAGACACCTAACTATGGTTGCATCATTTAGCATTAGAGTAAGGAAAATAACTATAGGATTTATATATTTAGGTTAGTGTTATTATTATTTATGGAGGTGAGTATAAAAATATGAGTATGAAAAAGAGGTCTATGTAGGATTATGAGTGGTACAAAAGTATATGTTGAGGTGTAAAAATAGTGTGATCTATGTAGGTTTGAAAGTGGTAAAAAAAAAGTCCAGAGTGTTGTGAAATATAGGTTATTCAGTGAGTAGAGAATTTATAATTATGGAAAGTGGGTAGCCTATATAGGTTTACAAGAGGTACAACATTGGGTTTGAGGCATGCATGAGGATAGTGCATAAGATATGGAAGAAGAATGCACAACCATGTTAGCTGAGTTGAATGTTGTTTTACAATTTGAGGTGTAATATGATGAAAAAGTGGGAAAGTAGTAAGAATGAATAACATAATGTATTGTAAAGATAGAGAGAAAAAAGGTTCATTGAAATAAGAGAAACTTATAACAAATTGAAGAATCTCTAGTAGAGGAGAGAGTAGCATAATGTATTTTGAAAGATATGAAGGTGAAGGTAGAAGATATGTGAGTGAGTGCACATGATGTGTATGTAGTGGAGGATGATCTTCCATTTTTGGAAGATGAAATAGATGTGGAGTGTGTAGATGAGGTGGATATGATGGTAAATTATGGAGATACCTTGTTTTACTAAGGATAAAAATATTACCATCTCTTGATTGTAGAGGAGATGAAGGTGACTGAGTGGATGTTTGAATAGCTAGATGCAAATAATGGTTAGAGTGATAAATTATAAGTATAAAGTGAAGAGTTGGTGAATTTTATTAATTCATAATGTAGATTTAAGTGATAAAATTAAAGATTATTATAGCATAAGTGGTAAATTTATTTGAGTTTGTGATGAGAGAAAAATAATAGAATGACATGAGGAGATTTATAGAATTAGAAACAAAGAATATGGGTAATGTTTTTGATAACCATAAAAGTGGTGAAACTATTGGTTGAGAGATACACAAGAAAGTGTTGAAGAGGAAGTTGAATAAGTATGAAATTAACTCTTAGGAAATAGATGTGTATGATCATTGAAGTTTTGGAATGTGTTTTTGAGAAGTGAGTAGCTAGTAGAGGAAGAGTCGACATAAAGGTGCACCAATACCTTTGGTTGAAATAATGTGTTTCCCACTAAACCTAAGTGTATAAGCATCATCCTTTTACATTATTATTACTTGAGGTGTATGATTTAGGAGCATCCAAACACATGTGTAATCCTGCATAAATAGAAAATATGTTATATTCAGGAACTAAGCTAAGTGTAGTATTTCACAATTTTTTGATTATGCATAGGTTTTGTTCTATGTATTATGAAATTATTTGTTGTGTATTTTTTCTTGTGTTGTTTTTCACAAATTGTAAATGTGAAAATGTTTTTTGTAGTTTTAATTGGTTGTTTTGTTTCACAAAAGAATTTTGGTGCACATCATTATTAGTAGAGTCATGGGAGATTATGAAGACATGTACAAGATCATATATTTTGGTTTTAAGATTAGTTTCTTCACTATTCAGGCTTCTTATAAAAAATAAAGAAGGCTTATGTTATTTAACACAAGCACTACCATGCAAAGTTATATGATTTTTTTAGAGGCATGCACCATCTTTCTAAGCATCTGAGTCATTCAAAGAGCCTACAATAATGTGTAGTATGATGCTATTAAGGGTTGATGAAGGGGCCCATGATGTGTTATATCACATCAAATGGTGGTATAATGGAACATTTTATATTATGTTCTATTACCTTCGAGGCATATGTTTATTTAATCTTTTTTAATGGGCTGTTGATCATCAATGTAGTTTAGGTGGATTGTGTATCTATATAAACACATCCCTTACTCTTAAGAAGGCATTAAATTTTAGATTTTTAAATAGTTCAAAGAGTAGTTACAAGGAGTACTATGATATATATCTATGTGTAGTTCTAAGAATGGCTATTAGAGTTGAGTCACTTGGGTAACATAATGGTGTTAGTTTGATGTTTGTAAGCCTACATGAATTTGTGGAGTTATATTCCTTGTATGGATTTATTTTTGGTGATTGATATAATGTTGTGTAATATCTATTTGAAACAATGAAATTATGTTATGGTTGTGTGAATTTATGCTATGTAATTGTGGTTTGTCTAATAGAATTTCTCTTTTAACTGAGACCCCTAACCGTTTTTGCATCAAAATAATCTTAATAATTGAGTATTTTTATTTCTAATATTTTTACTATCTAGGGGCTTGAAAAATATCAAGAAAATGTTGTTACTCTTTGTTTAAACACATTCCATAAAACATATTTTATTTTCATTAAGGTTTTAGATATTGTTTCCAAATTAAGGAAATAAAAAGAATTATGATGTGTTGGTGATCAAAGTCAAAACAAAAGAAAATGAATATGGAATTTTTTAAGAAACCCACCAAATTGATTTATATATTAGGTGTAAAATCTTGGTGAAAAGAGATTCATTATTGTGATGAATTATACAAAATTAGATTTTGTGACTATAAAAAAATGAAAAAAATCATAATTTTTTTGAATATGTCAAGGTAAATCCTGCTTGATAATTAGAATTGAATGATATTGTTTGGTAAATTTATTATCAATTTTTTTATAACCCAATTTTAAATGGATACTATCTTATTACGATCATTCAAAGTTGCCCATTAAATTAAATTAAGTTTTAATAAAGGAAATAACTCAATGGGAGATTCATAAAAATATGATAGCCACCATGATGGAACATTACAAACTGAAATATTCACATTAATATGGCACCATTCTAGGACTAGAAAAAAACCTACTAAATGTGATATCTCTTGGATCCTGCAAGGTTATAAATCTCTACTAAGCTATTACCAACACTTAGTTGGCAAGATTTAAGGAATATTTTGTGGAGAATCAAGATTTGATTGCCCCTTTATGTAGTCGGTGATGGGTCCAATCTTACTCTTAAGCTTAATTTTCAGTTGTATGTTATATTTATGGACCCAAGTGCATGATTGAAAATATAGATTTCTTTGGTCAAGTACGCATCACCTTTTTGTAGACTTTGAGATTATAAATACATAAATGCATTATATTGCATACATGACATGAAAGATAATGAATAATGACACATTTATTGAATAAATATATTATGAAAGTGCAATAATAGTTATTCCAAGAATTGAGAGAAAAATTAAATCAAAATATGAAGCATATATTTCTTTGCCAAGCCTTCCTTCTAACATGAAAATTCGTATAAGACTAGGTATTACACTCACTAGACTATTCTTAACATGCTTTAAGTGTTGATTGTTGAATTTCTTGTTATGTAAGGACCTGATAATAATTGAAGGATAAAATATACCATTTATTACATCCACTATTTTTTTGGTTTATGAAGTTTTGCTAGGGTTTCTTATAAGGATTTTAGTTTCCCAAGGATTTGTGTATAATTATATAAAAATGAATGACTTTTTCAAAACCCTAAAGTGGGTGAATAGGATCATTAGATCATAAGTTAGATATGAAAATGTTTCCAAAACCATTACTTGAAATTTATATAAAAGTACATATTTGTTTTTGGTAGAGTGAATTGATGTGTTTGGAAGAGAGGATTAGGGAGCAATGTCCATTGGATCTAGTTTTTTGAGGGGTTTTTTCCCATCATTATCTAAACATATTATATATTTTTTGATTTGAAAAATTTCTATATATTTATGGCAAATTATATATTTTTCTTAAACCCTCTAAGAATATAATAAAGTTATGCCATTATTTGGTAGAGCTAAAGGCTCAAAATTGTGCACAGGTTCATAAAACTTTTAGTCAGTCAAATACACTAGTTTTATTAAAAATCCATATAAATATATAGGAGACATATTTACTATATTTGGGGATGCTCTGATCCCTATAATAACTCAACAAACAATTTCCTGATTATCTATAATAGCTACCCGTATATTAATGCTATTATTCACAACAATACCATACCAAATAATAAAATCTAACTTAGGTAATAGTATAATTTATCTTTAACAAAGTAAACTACCTAATGTAAATTCTAATCCTTAACATTCCCTCCTTTAGATTTTACATGTGGAGAGAAGGGACAACTACACATCACTATACTATCATCCCATAAGATTGACATGCAAATGTCAGTTCACCTGAAAATACATCCATTACATAATATGAAACTTTTATATTGGAGAGGATATTTATTAAAAAATGACTTTTGAGGCTTATTTGAAACTTATGCTAAAAAGAGGACTTGCCTAAATGACAACACATGACTTTCAACAAAAATAAAAAATGACTCAAGACGTTAATGACAAATAACTAGAGATATTGCAAAAAATAATGCAAAAAAGACAAGATACTTACAAATGATTATTAAATGACACTAGATTATGATATAAAATTATTGACTCACAATAAACATGAGATGAAAAATATATTATTTGATGATAATAATTTAATTGTCACTTTGATTTTGAAAAAATAATTATATGACTCAATATATAATAAATACCAAACTTTTAAATTAAAAAATACCAAAAGACATAATTAAAGAGACACAAAAAAACATATAACTTAAAATTATAATAAACAAATATAAAAATCAATACCATGGCTTAATACACATATCACTTAAACAAAGCCTAAACAATAACATAAATAATAACATTTAAAATTAAAATAAATACACACCTAAATACTAAATCATATGCAAATAAAAACTTGAAAATATAGTATATAAAAATCTATGACTCTCTAATAAATAACTAAAATACCATAATTATTAATCCTAAACTATAAAATATCTGAAACTAAAAAATAGAATCCATTATTTTACATAGTGGAAATCAGTAGGCAGATTTCCCAAGCTTTGATGCAGGCATAGAGAATGTTTGTGTGAAGACCAAGATCAATTTCAGGCATCACATTTGTAGGATTAGATCTTGTGATGGCACCAAGATAGAGGATATAGATGTAAAATCTACTAATACGTGATTCAATTTAATTTTTGATATGGGTTTGATATGCTTGTTGAGCTAAATGTTGAATAGGAGTAGAGTCAGATCAGGAGGATATTGATATAGGAGATGTTGAAAGAAACTTATTTTGTGGAGAAGGACATGGTGAGGAATAACAAAAAAATTATGAGTGTGGTGATTTAGTATCAGGGTCATTAGTTTGAAGCCATTTGGAGCATTGAAGATAGGATCATTGAGCTAGGAGAGAAGCCATAGAGTATCTGAGTGTAGAGTGATGTTTATATAGAAGGTCATCCTTGAAAAGAGTTGTATCTAAGAATATGTCTATTGATGTGGGTGGTTGAATGCCAAGTGTAAGATTTCATTGGTCCAAGAATGAATGTAGATACTGGATAGTAAAAAAATGCCAATTCAAAACCCTTTTCAATGCAGAGTTTTTAGTCAATACAAAGTATAGACTACTTGAGATTTAGGGCTTTCAAAAATAGATCTGAGGCTTGATGTATCTTTAATGTCAAAAATCCAATGCAATGCTTCAAAAATAAAAATAAAACCCCTAATACATAGATCTACAACCTATATATATATATATATATATATATATATATATATATATATATATATATATATATATATATATATATATATATATATATATATATATATATATATATATATTGTTAATAAAATTTCCAGTGGTATGCATTGAAAATATTTTGACAAAATATAGAGGTATCTCAAATGATAAAATTTTTGGACATGGTTTTCACTCTAAAGCCCTTATGTTGATCAAGACCAAATTGTAGAGAAGTCTAGGGTGGAACCTGCTATGATACTAGATAATGAAGTTATGCCATTATTCGGTAGAGATGACGGCTCAAAATTGTGCACAAGTATAGAAAACTTTTAGTTGGTTAAATACACTAGTTTTATTAATCAAAATCCATACAAATATATAGGAGACATATTTCCTATAATTGGAGATGCTCTGATCCCTATAATCACTCAAAAACAATCTCTCGATTATCTATAATATCTACCCATATATTATTGTTGTTATTCATAATAATAAAATACCAAATAATAAAATCTAACTTAGTTATTAGTATAATTACTATTTACCAGACTAAACTACCTAATGTAAACATTAATATTTAATAGAATAGGGGTTGTGTAGTAGCTAGTTCCTCCCATAATTGGTGAAAAACATTTAGGTTTGTTGTTATGTATAGAGTATTACAAGTGCACAATATATTGTAAGCTTTGTGTTGAACATGGACTAAGGTAAATTAGGGGTTAGAGCATAATATATTGACAAGTAAATTAGAAGGGAAATTTATGTTAAATAAACAAATTTAAAAAAGTTTAGATGAAAGGGGTATTTATTAGATAATTGTCTTGAAATTAATTGGAATTACAAAGGACTCAATGCAATATAAGCTTTTGTCTTAGTACATACAAATAGTGAAATTAAAAGTATGCATCAATAAAAACTCATAGGATTTGTGTAAAAAACATATCTTAAAATAAAATTTAAACAAGGGTGACATAGTTTCTTGTTGTAACGAATATATTTATAGAAATGATTTAGAAATTATGCATATATTAAAATGGCATCTTTGTCCTTGTAGTGACACTTTTATTTCAATCTATTATTTATTCATGTTGGATACATGGATAGACGGCTATGAAGGAACCTATAATTAATTTAAATTATAAGATTTTTTTAATATAAAAAGAATTTTGTACCATCATAAATTAAGTTTAGAAATCATATTCTTACGTGACTATTAAATGAATGGATATAATGAAAAAATATGTTTTTGAAGAAACATATATGGATTGTTATTATATTATAAAAGCTTATACAATAGATAAATGAGTCAAAATGATGAGAAAATAAATAAACATGATGAAAAAAATAAATAAAAATGTACAACTTTGCACAAAAAATATATTACACAAATCAATAGTTTTATAGATGATTATGATTGCTTCTAAAAAAAATGCTAAGACAATTCATATACTACATTTTCATTCACTACAATTAAAAATCCAAAATCCATTAAAAATTTAAAATAACTCTATATAGAAGTTTTACCATGAAAGAAACTTTGCACGGACTGTACCAATTTATTTCCATTATTTTTTATTTTGAAAAAATAATAAACATTTATATTAGATGTTTAAGTCAGTAGTAAATTGATTTTACATGCTTGAGGCATTCAAAAAAGTAAATGTGATCCCATGGACTACGATAGTGATTATATAAATGCATTACATTAATTTTATAATAATTATTACAACTATTTTTCTACTTTGAATAATTATGCTTCTATTCATATCAAAATTGAAATTACTAGTGTATTTAAATAAATCTTGCTTTAAAATAATCATGCTTATACACACATAAATAATATATGCATATAGACACATGGAAAGTGAAAAATAATTTATTAAATTACATTTAGTTTTATTGTATAGGATATGATGTTTTGGATTTACAAGAGATCACCTCATTCTTACTAATGTCAAATGGCATATTTTAAATAATAGTTCATGATGAGTTTATTCTACTAAGTTTTCTATTTGTCATGGGTGATTTATCACATCTACAATCAAACCATCCTTGGTTTGCCTCCTTTTCATATGTGAAGTCATATGATACAATTTAAGGATCTTGCATAATCACCTACACATCATAAAAATTTGTCTGCCAAATGAACCAATATATAAAATGTTAAATTGACCTTCCATCACTTTCAAAATTATTAACTATAAATATTAAATTTTTGTAATCCATGCACTATACAAATTGTACTTTTGGGTTTCTTGTTAAAAAAAAAATACACTATAAGAACACACAAAAAATGTCATATTAGCATCTTCTATCCAATGGGATGTTAAATATATATATTTTATAAATTTTTGATGGCCCAAAAATGAACAAAATTGAATATGAATATTAGAAACTTTATCATTGATAAAAAATAGTTGATTAAACTATTGGTTACTATTGTAATGCTTTAGGATAAATTTATAATACATGAAGGTTACATAGAAAAGTGGTTGGTTGGTATACACTACCCAGATTACATGTTGATGGAAGGGACTGACTCAACAATAACCCTCAAGACTGCTTTGTTGACTGGGTAGAGCCAAGCAAGTCAAAAAAGAAAAAATAAATAAAACAAGATCAGTCCTTATGGATATACCTTGGCAAACCATCCACAACTACAAGTTCACAACCATCACAATCATAGCATACTTTTTTTCCCTTATTATTTTTAATCTCTATCCATAGCTTTGAATGAGGCTCTGAAGGAAGATTGGCAATAACCATTTGTAGATGAGGTTTAGTTAGGGTTTGATCTTTATCTGACTTAGATGTTTTAGATTAAGGTAATCTCTTGATTCCTCCACCTATAAAAATATCGTCCACAAATGTCTCTTCCATATCATTTTCTCCCATATTATTTATTGGTTCATATTTAGATTTTTCCTTGACCTCAAGTGTCTTAATATTAGTTTAGACTTCTTCTTCTTCATCTTTCAAAAGAGGATAGTCAAATGACTTCCAATTTTTAGATTTAATGGGTTATTTTTTATGGTCTACTTATTTGAGGGAATGGTCCCTAGAGTGGCCAATTTAATGGCAAGAATGAAATATAAATGTAGTAATCATAATCCAAGATTTGGATCTAAAGTAAATTGTCATGTTTCAACTGTATTCCCTTTGGAATACCTTTGCTAAGATCCACCTCGACATAAAAATGGGCATAGGTGAAAAGTCCTTATTTAGACCTCTTTTAATCCATCTTGATGAATATTCCCAACATATTTCCAATAGCTTCACACACTGAAGGGTTCCATAAGGGAAGATGAAGGTTTGGGCACTGAACCCAAACTGACATTTTGGACACCACCATAATGGTAGGATAAAAATTTAAAAACTAAAGGGGGTAATAAAGAGATTAGATCTACCCTAAAACTAAATCCCTTCCTAAAAAGATCTTTGATAATTGTTAATAAAAAAAATTGTACTATGAAGAAACCCTTAGAGCATAATTAGATCACACAATCTCTAATCCAAGTAGAATAGATCTATTGATGCAATTATTCTGATCAAGATCAAAACCAATCAAACCTACAAATAACTACATAATCTTTAAATACTAAAATTAACTCAATTATCTTAGGAAAAGAGATCTCTATTACTAGAATCTCATCCAATTTTTAAAAAATGTATAGACTTTGAAAAATTAAAGGTGGAGTAGTTGTTATAGGAGCCTTTGGGTGAATAATAGAACTAGAACCTAGTTTCATCATACCACCAGCTAAAAAAAATATTGGTGCCATACAAATTCGAGCAGGTTGGGGAAGAGGGAGAAGAATGGTTGAAACTATAGACTGCCACATGCCTTAGACACTATAGGATTTGCCTTCATGCCCTAGGGTTTATATTCATCACTCAAGATCTAATTATTTGTCTTTTATTGATTCATTTAATAAAATTATTGTCACAATTAATTACTATATTATTGTCATAATTACTATAATATCCCATTTTTAAAAGAATAAAAAACAAAAAAGGTTTTTCCATAAGATATAAGACATTATTATACTAATAAAAAATTATGTGTTTGCAGGTATTTTGAATATTTTTATCAAGTAATTCATCGATCTAATGATGTAGATTCCAACAATAGTTCTATAAAGGTTAAATATTTGTTCTTAACACTTTTTATATGATAAAATGCCTAAGTTTTAAAAATCCTTAATAGTCATGTAATTAATTATTATTATTTGAAATTTATATGTTCTTTAGATTATTTGAACTTCTAACCTATAGATGGAAATTGTTTGTGATATTTTACATTATATTTGAGAGGAATGGATCCATCTAAATGGGTCATTGATTACATTTTTAAAATAGTTTTCAAAAAGGAAACACAATGAGATGAAAGGTGAACAAAACCATAAAGAAAGAAAGAAAGAAAGAAAGAAAGAAAGAAAGAAAGAAAGAAAGAAAGAAAGAAAGAAAGAAAGAAAGAAAGAAAGAAAGGAAGGAAGAATGATTTAACCTTTTAGGGTTTTACACAAGTAATTACCTATGGTTGGTTAAAGGGCTGAGATGTCTAAATTAGTTAAATAAATTACAATAATTAATATAATAATTTGTAAATGATTTTGACCTTGTTTTGACTTTCCAATAATACTAATAAATAGGGTTAAATAAAGACTTAACTAAAACTAGACTGTTGTGGATGATCTAGGTTTTAAAACTTGAGATTTGAGTAGGTTTGAATGTCACAAATGATATTATGATATTCATCTATTCACTAGATAGTAGTGCCCAATTTATACAGTAGCACCATCCATGTATTGTGTCCTCAATGTGGCCCTAATGTCCTCTTTGTGGGACTATTCCTATTTTTAGGGAGCACCTGTGCCTGTGTCTATATGTTATGTTTCTATGTGATTGAAACTTGTAGTTGTGTATTATACTTTAAAACCTTGATTTGATGTGCAAACCCTAATTCTCTTTGAAAGTGTGATATGAGCAAGAATTGAGTGTGTTAGTAGGATGGATTGGACATCCTCAACACCTCATTGTGTAGAGAGTTGCCTACATACCAATACTTCAAAGAGGGCTCAAGTCTAATGTAATTCTTCCACCTAGTGATTAATGTATTTTCAAGTGAATGCTATAATGAGAGTGGCCTTAGATGCCTTGAATGTGTTTGAGCTTTGAAATGCTTGAAAACTAGACATATGGCTCATGTAAATGGTAATATGTATAAAGTAGGGAAGAATAGGGATAATGTACCTTGATTTTTCACAACTTTGCCTTATGTTTTAATAAATTTTACATCTATTTTCCATCTCGTGAATAGACGTGGATTAGACTTGTATTTATAGGGTTATATTGCTTGTGCGGATAAGAAAATGAGTTAGGTCAACCTTAGGAGGGGCACATATTTGAAAAATTATCCATCAAAAAGAGGTGGGGATAGGGACAATAACACCCAATTGGGGACACTAGCACCATGTGGTTGTAGTGTCCCAAATGTGGTGATAATGTCTTTTTGGCATAATATTAAGGAAGTTGGATTAGGGTCAGAGGTGATAGTTTAGCCATTGTGTCTTGACTAGTTATAGGTGACTATGGTATGTTGAATGGCTGTAAATGTAAGTCTAAGGTTGTATAATAGGTATATGACAAGATTAGGGATAGGGTAACTCAAGTGACACTTTTAGCATCTAATTAGCATCTAATTACCAATTTTAGGTGATTACATTTGCCCTCAATTTATGATAGTAATGAAACAAAGAAAAATGACTAGTATAAAGGAAAAAGAGGCATATCTTGACTTACCTTGGAAGTGAAGCCCATGTAGCTGAGTTTCAACATGAAAATCTAGGTCTGTGTATGTGAAACATGATACAAAGTAATGCCCTATAATGAAACACAACAAAAACAGTCCTTACTAATGAGATAATCAAAAGAAAAAAGATTATTTTGAAATGAAATAACTCAGTAAAGAGAGAGGAAAGGATTGAATACACCTCATTGGGTATGCAAACTAATGCATGAACTTGGTGATAACCTTCGTGTGTGAAAGTGTATAATGATCATATTGTTGAATAAATTGAACTGAGTTGATGGCTTGCTCAATCCTCATATGGGTGGATCAATAACTCAATCCGGTTTTGAATCCATCATTGCCCAACCCTACTTGGTGGATCTTGATCTCTTTGAATAGTTTGGATAAGATTGTAAGTGTGTCAAACCCTCTCATGTAGGTGGATCAAAAACTCAAGTAGGCCATGACTCCATCACTTCCCCTATGTGAAGTAGATGCATCTATAATTATACTCCACAAAAGTGTTGAAAGTATGTAATTGAGTAATCCAATTGTGTATTCAACTCCATTACCACTTAGGTATATTAGGTGGATTTGGGCCACTCAGAAATGCCAAACACTATAGATGGAGTGAGGCATGAATTTGGTGACAAATTAGAATGTGATATAAAGTGTATATAATGTAGAGAATGACATGGAATTTACCATTCCATCTAATCAAAATTGTCTGAGTCTGAGTATATAAAAACTATGTGCTGCACACATGCCCCTAATATGGTATCTGAGTATATTGAATCTGAATCAAGTATGTAATAGTTAAATTTGTGTATTGATTTGAATGTATGAGTGATAATTCTATGCATGATTCCCCCATATCTAAACAACTATTATGAATCTAAATTGAAATGATTGAATATGAGCTAAATATGAACATAATTTCCAAACCTATGATTGTATCTATGTAAATTTGTACTATACTTGGTGTATTGGTTTGAATGATTTGGATTGTCTTAAAGCTAGGGCCACTGAACAATTGTACCCTATGGTGCTAGTGTCCCAAACTGGGCACTTATTACTACCTAATCTAATCTTTGTGTGGTCTGGACTAACTGTTAAACCTCTATTTTGTTTTATGTTTGCCTTGAGTTTGATTTTTTTAACTGAGCCTATGTGTTGAAATGTATCTAGGAAAATAAAAATATGAGCCTGATATCTATAACAACCCCTATAAATTCCCCCCTCTTTTGAGGGTAGTTGTGAAATTTGTGGAAGAACTACCCTCTAAAGAAGTATATCTACAAAATGTGTTATCTCGAGCATGATATTCCAATATAGTATACAAACATAACATCAAAATGTAAATGTAAATGTAAATGTATCTGAGAAATAATAGGAAATGTAAGATGTATGTTGTAATCTAGCATTAAACAAAGGTGTCAAGATAGATGTAATCAATGTATAACAGTAGTAAAATTTGAGTAATTAACTAGGGGGATGGGGAATGATGTCCATCAAGGCTCCCAAGTAGGATAGGTAGATGATGAGGTCCCTCATGGCATCGAAATTTGGTGTGTGTGTAATAAGAAAATACAAGTGTCATGGTGTAGAAATATACAAAGAAGAAAACATACAAACACATGAGGCACATATATAGTAGACCAAGGGGCCATAATACAAGGGACATAGGCACATGTCTCTAAATCTAAGAATGAAGACATACAAGGATATGTTCAAATTTTGACATATGCAAACAATAATGAATTTGGCATATAGCCATAGAGATGGACATGTTCAAATGTCTGCATATAAAATCATGAGAGAGCACACACAAGGGATATAGGTGCATGTCCAAGTCATACAAATAGATAAGTGGCATAGAATCCAAGGAACAATGGCATATTCAAATACCGTCAAATATGTAAGAAGAAAAGTAACATAATCAAGTCTAATCTAGGAACTAGAAATGAAAGCATGCATAATTGTGTAATACAAATCTATGTTAGGGTGCATATATACTGAAGATAACTAGTGATAGTTGGCAAAAAATATGAGCAATGAAAAAAAATGATCAATATTAAAATAAATTAATGTATGACTAGAATGTATAGTATGTAAAAATAAAATTTGGTTATATAAACTATGTAGGAGATGCCCCCGAATGGGTAGATATATCAATGTATAAACATCGATCATTGTAAATACCCCCAATAGGTAAATAATAATTGATCTAGATTAGTGTAGTGGATAATAGTCCTATTTAGCATCTAAAATCACTTGACAAAAATAAGTGAAACATATGTGTATGATAAAACCAACTACACTAGGATAACTAGAAAAATGCAATATCTAGAAAGTGGTATAAATGTAAACAAAGTAATGCATACAGTCTATACTTTTTTTGGATTTTTGAAATATTTGAAAGTTTTTATATTTTGACATATTACATTATTTTTATATTTTTTTAGTATAAGCTATGCACAAGCATATGAAAATAAATTATGTATAAGGAGTGAGAGAGAGAAGGAAGTATGTACATGGGTAGGAACCATACTAACCTATGAGTCTCATGGGAGACTCACCATGACCTATATCAAAGATTGAAATAGTGATCATGCATGCAGTGTGAAAGGGCAAATATGAGCCCATGATCTAGTGTATTGTATAATTTGAACCTAAAGTTGCCTGAGTACTGATGCTATGATGTTATCGCATTGATTTTGATACCTTATGAATTTTAAGGATTTTATGGACCCATCTGATAGATGTAAAATATTTAGGTGATGTAGGTGTCTTGTGTTGAGAACCCCTAGACACCATTATAATATATCTCGATGTAAACTATCTATAGGAAGGTCATTTAAAATCTATGACATATCTTTGATGTAATGGTTTCTCTAGTAATGGTCTCCATGAGAGAGTATGTGTGCTTTTAGACACTGTAGAAGTAGACATGACTTGATCTGAGTACTCTATTAAATACTATGATGTATGCATAGGAGCCATACTCTCTACTGTAATGGATAACTATGCAATATCTGGTAGTGGAACTAGAAATGTAACAAGTATCAGTGTTGGAAGTGTGACTAGAATCTATGTTATTACTACCTATAGGATGGGAGAGGATACTCATATAGGATACCCTTAATCTTAACCACTTTTCTAGCATGTATATACTTAAGGCATTAATGATCTGTAGATGGGATGGATCTGAGTTTCTATAACCATGGACTTCCACACAAGGTACTGCTAAAAACTAAGTGGCTATGTATGTTGTTCCCACCTATAATGTAAGTATTATCTCCCTAATGGAGATCTAAAAGTGGCCACTAAAACCACTAATAACTATATCTATAGGGAAAATATCCTACTCTATGTAGCCCAAGTGTTATAAGAGTGTCATGGTGCTCATGCTTATGATTGACCCATTGTTAACCATGACTCTATGAATAGGATGGTGGTCTATATATGCTCATATGAAGAATGAATGCAAATTTTTGGCATCATCCAAAAATATGACAAGTGGTCTAGGTGGCATTATAGTGTGATACACACCAATAATATTATGTAGGGGATGTGTCTTCTCTATAATTTTGTGATAGGAAGTTGGTGGTGGATGAGCTTGGTATGGATAATGAACACCTAATGTGACCCCTACACCATTAGTTGTATGCTTAGTAAAAGGATCCAAAAATATATTAAATTCCTTTGCCTATATTTGTTATTTTAGTGCCTTGATGGGTGTGTCCACATCAATAATGTTTGCCTCAATGAGGTCTTGTATCTTGTGCTTCAAGCTATTACATCTATTTGTGTTGTGGCTTGGTTCCCTATGATACTCACAAAATGAATTTGAATTATAACTCTTTGGAAGAGACCATGTCGTATCATCCTCTTTAATGTGATGGAGAGATATGGCATTGTATTTTAATAGTTGTTATAGAATATGTGTTGGTGACTCTAGTAAATGAGTAAATAATCTACACTAAGGAGTTCATAAAACCAATCTGGGAGAAGGGTCTAAAGCTACATTGACTATTGTCTTTTGATCTATTTTATTCTCTATGGACCTAACTGTATATGGAGGTTTATTTGTACTCTCAATAGTTGAATTTGGTCCATTTGTGTATTTGAGTTTTCCCATTGATAAGAACTTAACCTCTCTTTCCTTAGCTATGTGGCACATATTTATAAATGTGGGGAAATTTTTGAATAAGATTGCATCATGAAGTGCTAGTAATAGACTCTTTTTGAATATATCTTAAAGCTTTTTGTCTGCCATGGGGCTAGTCAATTTTGATAAGATTGTCTTGTACCATAAGACATAATTGACTATGGGATCATTTTACTTTTGACTTAGTTGTGACACTTGTGCATATGACATATTATCACTTATGTTGATAGATAAGTGTTATAAGGACATATATTCTAAAGGATTGAATATCGTGATAGATTGATTAGGTAAATCATAGAACCATTGTGAGGCATAATCCTTGAGTCTGCATGGAAATAGCTTCGTAAGAAGTCAATCATTAAACACATAGTCCAATCATGCTACATGAAAGGATTGAAGGTGATGCTCTAGGCCACCCTTACCATATTATAATGTGAGCTTGGGTGTTAGGAAACTAGATGGCAAAGGAGTTGCCATAATGTGATGTGTTAATGGTGTATGTAATAAAATGTTGGAATGTAAGGCATGTGAAAGCTCAACTACTCCTTGCTCAATATGTAACACCTTAGATTACAATGAAATAATCTATTTCATAAGGGATTGTACATTGGGAGGAGAAGAACTAGCCATAGGTGGTGTAGTTATCATTGATTATCAAATAACAAGCTTTGGTTGTACCATCTAAGTTGGTTGAGTGGGCCCCACTAAAGGTGTAATAACATCATTAACTATAGGGGTAGAAGATTGACCATTGTTGTTCTTTTAGACTTCCTCTTGAATAATGTTTATGAAATTATCTTCTATATCTTTATGTTTGGACATAAATTATTATAATTAACACTTATCAGTTTCATTGAATCTATTATTTAATTCTACCATTATAGGTTGAAGGTAGGAAAACAAGTTTTGTATATTTTGGATATTTTTTAAGAATAGTAATCTATGAGAGTTTTTGAAAAACTTAAATATTGCAATAAATTATGATATTTTTGGAATTGAAATCTGAGTATATAGAAAAATCATACAAACCTTAAGTGTGTCTGGGGTTAGGGTTTTTGAAACTAGGGTTCCTTTACAATAATTTAAATTATATGTAAAATAAATTGAAACCCCAATGTAAAATTAATTTTAATTAGCTACGTTACCTAAATAAAATTAGAAAAATTAGAAGTATGCAACCCTAAATTTATTGCACAAAAATAAGGATTACGCAAGCTAGGGCTTTATGCAATACTTAAAGTAAGTTGGGTTCACCAAATGATTTAACCTTTTAGGGTTTTACACAAGTAATTACCTATGTTTGGTTAAAGGTATGAGATATCTAAATTAGTTAAATAAATTGCAATAATTAACCTACCGATTTGTAAATGATTTTGACCTTATTTTGACTTTCTAATAATAGCAATAAGTAGGGTTAAATAAAGAATTAGCTAAATATATACTATTGTAGATGATTTGGGTTCTAACACTTGAGATCTAAGTAGTTCTAAGTGTCTCAAGTAGGATTCTAATATTCATCTATTCACTAGATAGTAGCACCCAATTTTTAAAGTAGATTCATATATGTGTAGTGCCCTCATTGTGGCATTAATGTCCTCTTTGTGGGACTATTCCTATTTTCGGGGAGCACTTGTGCCTATGTTTGTATGTTCTATTCTTGCATGACCAAAACATGTAGTTATGTATTGTACCTAAAAATCTTGATTTGATGTGCAAACACTAGTTATCTTTACAAGTGTGATATGAGCAAGAATAAAGTGTGTTAGAAGGATGGATTCAACATCCTCAACACCTTGTTATGTATAGAGTTGCCTAAATACTAATACTCCGAAGAGGGATCAAGTCCAATGTAGTTTTCCCACCTAGTGTTTGATATATGTGCAAGTGAATGATAGAATGAGAGTGGCCTTTGATGCCTTGAATGTGATTGAGCTTTGGAATGATTTAAACTTGGACTTAGGGATGATATAGATGGTAGTATGCAAAAAATAGGGTAGAATAGGGATAATATACCTTGATTTTGTATAACTTTGTCTTATGTTTAAATAGATTTTGAATCTATTTTCCATCTAGTGAATAGAGGTGGATTAGACTTATATTTATAGGGTTCTATTTCTTATGTGAATAAGAAAATGAGCTTAGGCTAACCTTAGGAGGGGCACACATTTGAAAAAGTATATTTTGGGAAGATCAGGGATAAGGATAGTAGTGCCCAATTGGGGACACTAACATCATGTGGCTTTAGTGTGTGGTAATTTAATTTCAGTAGACTGTTGAGGAAGCTAGATTGGGGTCAGAGGTGATAGTTCAAGGATTGTGTCTTGATTAGTTGTGAGTGACTGTGGTTTATTGAATGATTGGAAATGTAAGTTTAAGGCTATAAAATAGGTCTATGACAAGCCTAGAGATAGAGTAACTCAAGCGACACTCTTAGAATCCAATTACCACTTTTAGGTGATTACAAAGAATTATAATTTTTAACAAATAAATGAAGATTAAATTTGACATTTGAATCTTCTTATCATATTTTTTTAGTTTGATATTTCTTTAGTATTTTGATGATTCATGTCTTAGACTTTGTTATTTTCCATGTTTCCTATCATGTAGATTTTTGGGTATTCTTGTCAATGTATCCATAATTTATATCATAAATATATTAGTAACAAGAACCATGGCTTATAATTATTTTTTAATATCATGTCTTTTATGCTCCATTTTTGATATGCAATCTCATTGAGGATCAACTCAATAAACAAATTAAATAAGTAGTATGAGGATATATACTACTTAGTGTGATAAATTATCCTTCAATACTTTACACTCCAAGATTAAACAACTAGAAAGATGAATTTCAAGCCTTCTTATATGATTCCTTATATCCTACAATCAAATAAACCACCAACTAATCCTTGTATTACTAATAACTAGGATGTGATCTCTAATAAATAGGATGCACATACATAGGAAGTAATATTGCTAACTACTAGACCAAACTACATCCCTTGAAATGAGGTATTACCTCTCTCCTCCCAACCAACTAGGAGAGAATATATGAAAGTGGCTAGTGAGAGTGAAAAATAAATTCTTCTCACTTTTTACATGCTCATAGAGTGAAATCAAACTATAGAGTAAATTATATACTTTTATTCTTGATCATTCCTCCCATCCATAGAAGCATTGGACTTCAATGATTTCAATAATGAAGGAAATTTCGGTGTTGTGGAAGACATATGTCTTGATGTATAAGAAAACCTTTTATGCGCACAAGGTATGAAGTAGGTGCCCTATGATGGATTTGGTGAGTTTTATTGTTGAAAACTTGATCGACACCTAGTAAAAGTTGAGAATATAGAATAATATCAATGGAATATGGGATGAAAATGATCCATCTATTATTTTTGTTTCACTTTATTTTTTAAAATAATTAGATCAACTTTTGACCAAAGAGATTACAAATACCAGATGAAGGGGTCAACCTTAATTTTGTATTTATAAATGTGTTGGGTTCTATAAAAAGGAAAAGAGAAGGGTAAATCATGTGGAACTATAGGTTTGAAAAACAAAAAAATACTCAAATAAATAATGTGTTGTTGAAGAGTAAAGCATTCAGATCTAAGCATACATTTTATGTGGGTTAGGCAAAAATGACATATAGCAGAAAAAGTCAAAGAAACACCTAAGCCAAACTCTTAGTTTACAGGTTTTGAGTGGCCATAAATTTCATAGTAACTCATGGAGAATAACATATCATTATATGTGAGGCCAATAAAAGAACTGATATAATTTTTGGAGTGTTTCCTACTTCCTAATTTGACCACCATAAAGTGTAGAGTGTGTCCTTTTAGAAGAAATTGGTAGTGATCACAAGGAACACAAATTTGAACAAATGTATTCAAAAAATACTCTTGTATGAAAAATTCCTAAAAGGACCAAAATGAGTGGTTGGACTGGGAAGACTTTTGAAAATATCTTAAAATTTGGATTAATGGTAGACTGAGAAGACCATGTCTGAAAAACCAACTATGAAGTGGTGTTAATAGTCAAGGCAAAAGTTTCTAGAGGGATACTAAAACAAATTATAATTATGTTGGTTATCCCTACTGGTTTTAAATGATAAGTGAAACTATTATGTGTAGAAGACTCATTCTATATGCCTTTCTTCAATGTTGTTTTGGGATTGAAGAAATTAAAAAAGAAAATGATTCTTGTGTAGAATTAGTTTCTTCCATAGAAGATAATGTGGCCAAGAGTTGATGGACTATACCAAAATAGATTATTCCTTGTAATATGTTGAAGCATAAATATGTTTAGAATGATATGCTAGTGGGTAGGTATGCTAATAAAATAGTGTGCATTATACAAGGGGCATTTTTGGAATCATATCAATGATATGATTGATTGGCCTATCAAGAGGAAGTGTGTTGGGATCTTGAAGAACTATTAGAGTTAACTACATTAATGGATAAATACTTGTAGTATTACAATAAAATATTTTATTTATTATTTTTAAAGGGATCCACTCAATGAACGAATCAAGGAAGCAGTACAAGGATCTACACTACTTGGTGTGACAAATTATCCTTTAATAATTCACACTCCAAACTTCATTGACTAGAAAGAGGAATTAAAAACCTTCTTATATAATTCCTTATATCCTAAAAGTAAGGAAACTACCAACTAATCATTACTTATATTCATAATAACTAGGACATGATCCATAATATATAGGATGCACATACATAGAAAAGAGTAATCCTAACTATACGATCAAACTACATCCCCTGAAATAAGGGATTACCTCTTTCCTCTCAACCAACTAGGAGAGAATCTAGGATAGTAGTTAGGGATAGTGGGAAAAATTACTTCCCACTTATTACAATACTCAGATGGTGAAATCAAACTATAGGCTAAATTATATACTATGCTTCCTTATAAATTATTTATATATTACTTGCACAGGGAATATTCTTTTTATGATTTAAACTGATTACATTTGCCTACTTGAGACATAATATCAAGGTTCTCTATTTATTATATTTTTCTCATGAAGGGCATATAATTCAAATGCTTATATTTTGTTCACATGTTGCCCAATTGGGGCATATTACCTTTTTGATTTATTAACTACGTGTTTCCAATGAGGGGAATATTTACCAAATAATGCTTACATATCTTATATTTTTCCTAATTGAAATGTATTATGCTTATCCTTCCATAGATTATATTATAGGCCCATGTGAGTAAATTTATCTATGACATACATGTTTTCATGATGATATCTTACTATATTATACATCAATACTTTTTATTTTCTATCTTACACATGATGCACATAGTCTTTTATTTTAAAGAATGTGTTTTAAAGGTTTAACTCACATCTCAAAATTGGGGTAAATATCACTACCCTTCTTATATCTACACTCTAGGACTCATGATATTTCTACATTATTTTACTCCTCTATGTGAAGACAATAAAAAAATTGATGTTTATAAATGCATTTGACATATGATACTCATTCCAATCACATGGATATATCTAAGGCATTTTATAAAAATACTCTCTTTTATATTACATAAGAACTACTTATATTATAATTTTTTGTTGTTATAAGTTTAACTTAAGAATGCATCTGCAAGATTTAGCACAAATGCTGAAACTTGGATTTATATATGATAATTCTCACATGGATTTTTTCTAGAGATGTAGAGAACTTGTATAAGGGTGCCCTCACATTTTCTAACCACACAAATTGTATCATTTCCAAGTTACATTTTTTAGATTTTAGTAGGTTATTATTGTAAACACTTATATGTCTATATGTTATTTGCATATAACTCACAAGACACACATATTCAAAGATGTCGAGGATTCACATTAAGATCACTACCAAAACACAAACAAAAATCAAATGTACCATTGTAAATTATATTTTTATTGATTTCATTAGGTCATTAACTATTTGGGCACTTATCCACATGCACACATTCTTTTATAGGGCTACATGAACATTGGAGTTATTGAGAGAGTTGTGGAATTATTGCAAGAGTTTCAGGAGTGTGAAATTTGAATTGTATTCTCCTTTTTTTTTACTTTGCTATGTATGCATGTAAATGTATCTAAAAATGGGGTATTAGGTAGACATTTAATTTTGGTATGGGGATAGTTATCAGTTGTAGAATTGCATTGTTCTAGGGTACTTATGCGTTTTTCAATTATTAATTCATATTAGATTTTTATTAGCATATTTTCCCTTTTTTTCTGGCTATCCTATTGTATTTTCCCTCAACTTTCCTTTCTCTTTTCTATTTCTCTATCTCTTCCCCTCATTTTCTTTGGTTTTTGGGTCTTTTTCTATAAACACACATTGCATAGTTTTAGAGTGGGCCTTTGTGACCCTAGTTTTAGATCTCTTATCCCTTGTATTCCTATTTTTTTGGTCTTTCCCATCTATAGGGTCCTAATTTTAGTTTGAGAGTTATATAAATACACAAGTGTGTTAGGGCATATTGAACATGAAAGATAAGGAATAACCACACATTGGTTGAAAGAATGTATTGTGAAAGTGTAGGAGTAGTTAATCTATGCATTTAGAGCAGACTTCAAGCAAAATATGAAGAATTTATTTCTTTGCTATGTATTCATTCTAGTACAAAAATTCATACAGGACTAGGGCTTACACTCATTAGATTGCCTACCAACATGCATTGAGTGTTGATTATTAAAATTATTTCCTGCCTAGGGACTTGATGATAATTAAGTGAGTTTTTTTTAGTCTATGATGTATTTTTAGGGTTTTAGAGATTAGTTTTTTTAGGGGTTTGTGCATAATTATGGAAAAATGAGCAAGATTTTTGGAGCTCTAGAATAAATAAATAAGTTCATCAAGTTATAATTTTTTTACACAATTTTTTTTAGAAGTATTAATTGACATTGTTGTAAGAGTGCACTGACATTTTTGGAAGAATGTATTAGAAAAAAGTCTTTATTTAATTTAGATTTTTTAAGTTTTGTTTTTATTGTTTAAATTTATTCTATATTATTTAATTTTAAAAATTATTTCTAAATTTTTAAAAAATTAAATATTCTTTTTAAACTTCAATTTAAAAAAAACAAAATATCAAATATCAAAAAATTAATTAAAAGTTAGATAACTTAATAACTTAATAAAACGAGTATTATTATACCAATAAATTTTGTGGTTGCATGTATTTTGAATATTTATATTAAGTAATCCATGTTGTGATGATGTAGTTTCCAACAATAGTTCCATAAAGGTTTTCTCACATTCGTAAGTTTAAATTTTTCAACAATAGTTCCATCTAGATGTGTCATTGTTTAAATTTTTTAAAATAATTTTCATAAAGTAAACACATCATATGATATTTTACGAATTGAGGGATCCGTACGAAGAACAATTAAAAAGTAATGTGAACAAAATCTTTAAAATAGATTGAATACTTAACTTTAAGCATTTTATAGGAAAAATCAATTTACATTTCTTTTGGAAAATGACTTTCATGATACGAGATTCCTAAATTGTTGTGAAAATAACTTTAGGGAAACGACCATAACACTTCAAAGTACAATGCTAAACACACTCTCTCTTCTTTTTTTTTACCACATAAAAAGTTATATGATTGAGATGGTATTTTCTTATGTATATTTAGGGGCCTTCTTTTGGGACTCTCTGTGTCACTCTTATTATATTTCTAATAAGCAAAATATATGTTGCCTTTATCATTTTTTAAAAATGTTTTTAATATTAATTTTAAAATATGTCGATAAGAATTTATAATTTTCATTTACTTTTCTAAACAAGATCAAAATTTAAGAGTTTTATTGTTAATAAAAGATTGAAGATGATTTGAAATAGTACTTAGTAAGCATTTTCATTTTCATTTTAAAATATTATTTTTTCAAAATAATTCTTATTAAATTTGGTATAATTTCACTTATTATTTTAATGATATGTTAAGTGATAGTTATGATATACAGGTTTAGATAGATGACTAATTCTTTGATTAATTTATTCATATACTTTTATCAAATATTTCAAATCCTCTATACAATTAGCATTATGTAAAGGCTTTTGCTTTATTAAATCTTGTAGATACCAATAAAAACAAGTTTCATGTACATACTTTTTAAATTTTTCTTTTTGTATTGAAAAAATGCAAATTATATAAGGAATTCAGTGCTCATATGAACCCCTAAAAGAGAGGAACACCTTGCAGCATTACAAAAATAGTGTTGGTAGTAAATAGTGTAGACACTCAAAAACATAATACATAGAAACATTACATCAATAGATATAAGAGAAGTATGGCAACCATCAGACAACATATTCTTTATCCTCTGAGCAACATTGATCTTCTTGTTGCATAATAGCTAGTTTACTTGATATTTAATTTGTTGGATCCGGAAAGCCACCACTACATTCTTCTTTAATTTTACCTGAAAATGAGGGAGACAAGAAGCAAGATAAAATAATATATCAGAGTAAAGTTGAATAATTAAAAACATCTGATGATCATAATGATCAAAAACTATTTTGCATCTATTCCTCCAGAGGTGCATCAAAATAACATGTCTAACACTATCATCAATAACATTATCATGTAATCTAACCCCTAGAAGAGCCTCTTTCCATTTAGGCTTATGGCCAAAAATAGCAGGTAAATCATAAAATATTGAATTCCATTATTTTCTCACATGCAGACAACCCCAAAAATTATGCTTCATATTGATGACAAAATGGACAACTGACAGGTTGGATCATAATACATTTTAACATGTCCTCAATGGGTAGTTTATAATTTAGAATCTTCCATGTTATCAACCGAGCATCAGAATTAGCGTTTGATTTCCAGATTTGAGATATAAGTTTAGTCCAGTATTTCTCACTGAATTTACAATGCCATTTTCTATTCAATCACGGCCTTAAAGACACTTCAGGACGAAACTATAAGTACATATTTTTTAAAGGATAAAAATGGAAAGGATAAGAAGATAACCACATCCAATATTTTAAAAAAATTACATTGAACAGGAGTACAAATTTTCATAGATAATTCTAGAGGCACCAAAGACTGAAGGAATATCAAATATGTTATACTTATTGCTCAACCCAAAGCGGATTTTAATAGACTGCCATGGTAACCAGTTTAAAGTAGCAAAATCCCAAAGATCTCCAAAACAACAAATTTATTTTTAAAAAAGAAAATAAGACTGTTTAGGAGAGCTTAAGGCAAGGGGTTAGCCCTGATAACGGACATGTTTGTTCCACGAAATATAAGAAGTGGAAAAGATGAACCCATGTTGCAAAAAATCATTCCTCCATATTAAAAAATGATATATATATATATATATATATATATATATATATATATATATATATATATATATATCAATATATATATATTGCCAAGATTTCCAAATAGATTGTAAAGGTGGTGAAGCTTTCAAAGAAAAGAATGAAGCATGGAGAATTTTGTCTAGCCACCCTACTGACTACCATTTGCCTTTTGTTTCAGCAAGGCTGATTCTATTCTGAATAAGAATTTTTCAAGGTTCATCACCTTGGACAGCTCTAACAATCCATTTGGCAACTAAACAAACTCCTTAGGTTTTTGGATCTATTAACCCCAAACCACCTTTATTTTTAGGCTGAATACAATGAGCCCACGAAGTGGAAATAAAACCAATAGTAAAATCCCATTTAGCCCAAACAATCATCATATAACATTTAAATTAAGTCCTCATAAGTTTTTTTTTAGAGGCATCCAACAAGAATAATAATAAACATGTGTAGCAAGAATTTTTTTGTTAGCAACTTGAATCTTTCATGCCAAAGAGAGAAATTTATTTTCCCAACTAAATAATTTGTTCTTCACCCTGTTTAGGAACCAATTCCACATATCAAAAAGATAAACTGCAAGACCAAAGGAAATCTCAAGATACCTTGTAATCTCACCATGTTTAATTTGTTTCCATTCATGAGTTATCCATTGAGGAATAGGCCCTGATTGAATCATCAAAAATTCTATTTTCTCATGAGCAAGTTTAGATCCATAAATTGAGCAATACAATTCTAAAATCGCCATCATGTTATTAATGTCTTTTTCAAAATTTTGAAGAAATAATAAGCTATCATCAGCATAATGTGAATTGATTACAAAAAGATTATGAGGGATGAAAATTCCTGATATAACATTCTTTTGATTGGCATAATGAATTAGATAACCCAAAGCATCAACTGTAAGGACATAAAGGACAGGAGTTAAAGGGCATCCATGTCAAATGGATCTCTACAAGGGAAAAGGTTATGTCATCTTATTTTTGATAATAATATGAGCATTAACATCCTAAAATAACATTTGAACAGGAGCTGGAATTTGAGGACCGAAACCCAACTATTGTAACATTTTAAGGATAAAACTCCAGTGTATACAATTGTAAGATTTATAAAAATCAAGTTTAATTAAAATGGCATTTTGTCCCATTTTTTGAGTGTATTCACATGTTTCCCATGCAAGAATAAGATTATCAAGGATATATCTTCCTACAAGAAACCCAGTTTGTTCATGTCTTACATGTCTTACAATTTTTCCCTTGTTTACGCTGCCAAGCCTTTTGTTTACCAAAAGAATGAAGAAAGATGGTACATTGAGAAATCGCTGTACACCACAAATAAATCCAAGAATATCCTTCCTTTGGTCTAGGTATAGAATTTCAAATTCTTTCAAGGGCAACAAGACAAATAGGGTTCTTTAAGTGGGAAATATTGAGTTTGAAAGGGAGGGAATTATCAATGCCTGACTTTTGAGATATGGAAATGTTGTAAAAAATAGGATAATGATCTGAAAGTGTGGTGGAATAGTCCACTTGAACATAAACACCCTTCGAATCATGAACCAAAGGTAACGTAAGAGAGAGATAAAACTTGTCCAACCTACTCAATTTTATATCATCTCCCAACCTGCAATTAGACCAGGTAAACTAGTTTGTGGCATGGCTAGTGAATTTGTCATGAATGGGGTCAACAACACCCATAGAGTTTTGACATAACAACCAATTTTCAAATTCTTCTTTGTTAAGATTGAGTTGTTCTTTCAAGACTTGACATGTCCTTATAGAATGTTTGGAAAGAGGCTGTATTTTTACATACATCTCATATATATGGTAGTGGTGGAGTTGTTATTAGGTTTTTGCCATGTATCTCTAAGCATATCATTGATAAGGGTGAAGACCCTTCACATAACTGTGTTTGGAATCTCACTATTATCAATGGATAATTTACCTACATTGGATTAGATTACAGGTGGAGATTTTAATATGGTACATACTTTTTCAATTGATGCACTTAATCTATTATAAAGTGAGATAAGTAGGAGTATTATAGATAAGATCTATAAAACTCACATTCAATAAAAATGGTTAGAGCCTTGGAAACCTCTTTCCTTAAATCTTTAGTATTATTATAATATATATCTTCACTTTAAGTATGGGCTCATCCAACTAATATGCTATACTAGGTTCTAATTAATTAGTAGTTTGTAAGTTCTATTAGCACATTTAGATTTTATGTACATCACATTTGCATAGAGATGAATCACCATCCTTAGAGATATTGTGTTTGTTAGAGTTGTTTCATAAAACATAAAATTGAGGATCATTTTGTATTTAGATTTTCTCCTTACTAAAAGATCATAGAGTAATTATTTTACCTCTTCATAGAATTTTATGTCATATAAATATATGTGGCCCATTTTTTAAGAGATGTTTGATCTTCATCAATGTTTAGCTAGAGACTTTGTTTTTATAATGATACATTAACCTAGAATATTGTTTATTTTGTTTACCTTATTTATTATTTAAAACTAAGTATCAAGCAACATCATGAAAAGTTTATAAATATAATAGATTTGTGAAGTATCAAAGACATGATTTTTTCACATATTTTCACTTTAATATATATTTTTATTAAAAAAAATTGGGTGTATTTACATTCTATATTCTTTCACATTATACTTTTTCATCTTATATGTTAATTTTGACTTTTATTATTTCACTCTAAAATCATTATATCAAAATATTTATAACGATGATTAAGTGAAAAATATAATCATAAATTCAATTTAATATAGTGTTTTCATAATTATAAATTTAAAAAAAAATTAATTTTAATAATAGTAAAAATTCAAGATTTTTATAGTTCTTATCATAAGAAAAATGTTTCGAAAAAATTAAACGTCATTAAGTGAAAAAAAGAATCAAATTCAAATATATATATATATATATATATATATATATATATATATATATATAATTAATTTTAATAATAATATTCAAGATTTTTGTAATTTATATCACGAAAAAAATGTTTTCAAAAAATTAAATGTAATTAAATTAAAATTAGTATATATTTTTTTCAAATATATTCAATAATAAATTAATTATATTTTATAAATATTTAAAATAAAAATATATTCTGATTTTAAAAGACATTTATTCGATCTATAACTATTATTATTACTTATAAATAAATGATAATTTTGAAATAATAAAAATTACAAATTTAAAAATACATGAATGAATATTAAAATTTTATAAGGAAAAATTTAAACTTTAAATTTAAATATTCATCGAACATTTAAAAACATTAAAATTAAGTACATATTAGTTTGAGTGCAAGCCATTGTTATTAAGTACCACCTACTATCAGACCTACCACAAGTACTATAGAAATCATCATCTTTAAATATTTTCTCCTTTTTGGTTAATCATGTTCTTAGACAAGATATTTTACTTTAGTCCTTATAAAGTTTGGCATCTATAAATTTTGAAATATTCCTCAATGCTTAATTGAGGAATATTTTATTTATTTTAATATGCCTAAAGTTTAATTATAGAAAAATATTTGAAAGTGATTTTTCATATCATGTAGACTTATTCCACCATCCTTTAATGACATTAATACCTATTATTAGAATTAATGGCCTAAGTTTTATAATATTAATGTTGCATGCTAGAATTGATGGTTTAAGTGAGATTGAATCTCCATTGATAACTCTTAGATAAAACTGCATTTAATTGTTAATTTTAGTGGAGTTAAAAAATGAACAACAATCGAACCCTTTAGTTCGCGAGATTACATTCTATTGAGAATTTCATTCTGAGTAGCTTTTAACTTTTCTTAATATTTGCAATGTCAAAACCCCACTTGTTAGTGAACGCATCAAAGGTAAATATTATTCTAAACATGTTTTTATGATCATTTATACAAATATTTTTTTTAAAATTTGTTTTAGGCTATGGCCTTTACTGTTTGGCTAAAAATTTTGTGTTTGTTTTTCTCTTATATGGTTTAACTTATTTAACTGAAGCTCTCCCTATTGTGAAAGAGTTTTTTTCTTGGTCGTGGAAAAATTCATGTATTGTTATTTAAGGGTTGCATATGCTAAACAGTCTCAATGTTGGTAGTAATCCCCAACCTAACAACATCCCCATATTAAACCTCAACTTTGTGCGTGCATTCCAATTTATAATGTCTTTGCATTCAAATTATTTTGCAAGCCTAAGAAGATGGAAAGAAAATATATACATAATGGGAAATTTACCCAAGGAATATACTCATTAAGATAGCTTCCATTAGATTGTAGATCGCAAAAACCTCCTTTAAAGTAATGCCATCTATCAGGTTTACTCTCCTCCCTTAATTTTACAAAATAATTAATTCACTTATTTATGTTTATACCTAGATTGATTTGGTGGTGTTAATATGATGGTATATATTGGAAACATATATATACATTTGATTGATTTTATGGTATTAATATGTTAGTGTATATTGGAAATAAGTATATATTTACATGAGAAGGGGATAATTAAAGGGATCAAAATATTAACCACTAAGCATCCATGGTAAATGTTAATATCATATTCTCTTATTTTCCATTCATGGTCTCATGGCCTAGTTTTCATGCTCTAAGTAGTTGGGTTTCTTTATTTTTCTCTATTTTTTAACATGAAATTAATGACTACTTTGATTAATGAAGGTAAATTAATCAATCTATTCTTCAACTTGATAAATTCTGAAAACACCTTGGAGATTAGTTTGAATATTTGTTACTCCCTTCTTAACACTACTCTTGCCTTATTTAGTTGATGAAAACAAGGTGTACAAATATGCATTTACCAAATTTTTATAATGTTTTGATTTTGACACCCCAATATATTTGAAAAACCCTTGTTCTGAGGTCCATTAGTAGATAATTTGTTATCAATTTCAAAGGCCCATCATGTATATTAGAGATTTCATAAAATAATTTTTTATACAAAATGTTTTTTTATTAGATTTTATAGATTTAATATATTTTTTGAGATATATATGTTGGTAAATTTATGTGCATTTTTGAATTTCTATTAATTTTGTTTTCCCTTGTTTTAATCGGTTTTTATAGATTTATATTTGTAGAATGTAGTTTGGCTATACTAGGCATCTTTTCTATAAAAAAAAGGAAAAAAGTCCAGTTTTTTATATCTGTTAGTTATATTTTTAGTAGAATATTGAAGAAATTTTATATTTAAATATACACATAAGTTATGTTTAGTTGGAAATGCTTATGAAAGAATAGTGAGGTGATCTATTATTTATTATATTCATATAACTTTTTGTAAAAACTGAGTTTTATTATATTTTATGATTCGTACACTCACACAAACAATTGGGTATTTTTACAATCAAAACATTATAAAATGTAATTTCTTTCATCATGTACATAAGATATTGAATGAATAAGTATTCCCAATTAATCACATTTGCAATGGCATTTTAACAAACTTTTTCCAATTTAACAGTGCAATTAAGGTTTGTGATTCTACAAATTGAATGACTTTTAATATCTAAACCTTATATTGCTATAGATTTTAGAAGAATTTCTTTTGTGGAACTCAAAATTATTTTCTAGCTTTTTGTGCTTCACCATATAATATGATTTAAAATTTTAATATAGATTTACATTTATAATTTTGGGGAGTGGGAAAAACGGTTGCATATTATGACTTTAAATTTGTGGATATTTGATTCTTTTTACCTTTACAATAAAATAGTCTTCCTTCGAATGATTAATATTAAATAGCCATTCATCTATAGAAGTAGAGAAAACGTGATGTATAATAGATGATGTGTCTATGAATGTTTCATTTAGTTGTATGTATATTTTTAGTTTTCTTATATTATCTATATGATGTATTTGATTATTATTTAAAAATGTAGGTTTAGAATTTGATAAAGATCCTTTCTAAAAATATACTAATTGTGGTTATTAATTTATCTAATGTGTTAAATATATGTTTTTATGTGATTTTGTTTACAATATTTGATGGCCTGCCCAAATTTTCATTTGACATATCAAATGTTTAGTCATAAAAAATTAATATATTTTACGAAAAAATATAAATATAACATATAATTATCAAGATTAAGCTTTGAATTGTTTTATCTTTGTCTATTAAGAACCATCATTTTTACGATTTTGGTTTTACTTATGGATAATCAAGGATTTAAATGATTTAGACAAGTGAGGGCCTAAATATCTTATTAATTTTTGGTTCTCCACTTCAAATGACTGTAATCCATTTCATGTTCATATTATGAAAGTTAATGCTTGCTCTTTTAGAATAAAAACATGAAGCTTTCATGAAACTTGAAATTGAATCAACAGGCAGAGCAAAGTGCCTAGAATAAAAATGGAGTTAAATATATATATTTTAAAAAATTCTCTTATATTTATTCAATGGTAGTTTGTAGTTAAGACACGAATGATCCTCTGAAGTTATTCATCATGATTAGAATATATATATAATTTACACATGACCATTAATGACAAATTAAATTACTCCTCTTTAAACACATGACATGACTCTAATCAACTAGCTACTAATTTAAACACTAACATGATTTATTCTAATCAATAACAATATATTAAGTGTTATTTTAACCACTTAGACATGATTATGATCTGTAACAGATCAAGAGTCATTATTTCTATTTTGATATTTACCTTTGGTTATTATAATCAGAGCACTAAAATGCAATTTATTTTTTATGGCACTTAGATGTCTAATATATCCATATTAGATCATAACATATTAAATTTATCTTAGTTATATTAAATTTATAGTTTGAATCTTTATACATTACAAAAAAATTCATTAATGTCAAATTCTAATATTGTTGTATGTTTTGTGGTACTATTAACCTTAAGGATGATGCTATACTTACAAGGATTTTGAGATGTGTGGGATAGAAGTGAATAAAGAATTAGGACAATACAAATTTTATTAATTATGTCAGAGTATTTATTTGTGTAATTTTATAAACATGTTTTAATAAGTGATGAGATAAACCCTCATGTTTTAAGATCTCAAGAATTTGACCTAGAACATAAATTGTAGTTGGTGAAGTAAATTGGTTTGTAATATGGCTTAGAATATGAATATATATATATATATATATATATATATATATATATATATATGTATGTATGTATGTATGTATATATGTTTCTATGCTATTTTCGCTTTCTACATTCAAAAAGAGAATTAAGAAATTAAGAAGAATGGTCAAGGCTTGTATATACCTGGATATAGTCGTGCGCACCATTTATCCAGACGAAGTGAGAACTCCTCTTTGGTTGTGGAGGATGACACCTGCAAAAGAAAGAGACTAAGACAAAGAAGGCGTTAGATGAGGAGACGGTGGGCTGCCAAGCGAAAGCTTGATCCCAAAAGCAAAAGCTTGAGGGATGTCAACCCACTGATTAATAAAAAGATGTCTGATAAATGACAGAAAGATAAAAGACTAAAAATGATAAAGACAGAATGAAAAGTGGAAGCAAATGCTTACTTGAATGTTGTTATCGGGCTGGTCACAGTCGCCGGCGTCGGTGGTCCTACCGGTGTCGGTTGTCAAGGATGCCGACGTCGGTTAGTCTGCCGACGTCGGTGGGGGAAGTGACCGGCGTCGGTCGGGGAAGTAGTCTGTGGACGAGGTCTGGACGAGTTTTGGTCTGTGGACGAGTCTGAGATAGAGTTTTGGTCTTGGTTGAATGGTCTGGGGGTCTGGGTCTGAGAGTCTGTGCAGAGGTCTGGGACAATGGACAGAATGTCAAAAAGGGACAGAAGGGTAGAGGAGGCCAATAGGGAGATAGGGAGATGAGGATTCAGGCCTGGTCTGGTATAAGGATAAGGAGCGCTGAATCTAGTTCATAATACTTAGAAGCAAATAACTAGAAAACACAATGAAAGTACAAACAAAATACTTACCTGTGACTGGCTGAAGGAGTGCTAATGGTGCTGTTGCTTATGATGTTGATGAAGGTAGAGTCCCTGTTGATGTAGAAAACTGATGCAGAGTCCCTGGAGAGTGTTGTTTGATGTGTACCTGCAGCCAAAGAGTTAGCAGTGGAAGAGAGAGGAGCCAAAGATTGACGGATTGAAGGATTCCAGAGTCTCATGCGAGAGAGGCGAAGCCTGGATAACAGATGCAAAAAATCATTATGAAGGATGCCGACGCCGGCAATATCGCCGACATCGATCGACAGTTGACCGACGTCGGCGACAGGAAGGCAGGAAAAAGGCTAAAAATAGCCTTTCATCCGTTTTCCCAACTATCGGGTCAGCGAGTCCGAAGAAGAAACGGTCAAAGGTGGCTAAATGGATGCGAGAGGTTAAAGGGGAGAAGTTGGAATGGGAGTCTAAGCATTAATATTGGCCATGTGGGGAATGAAGGGAATCCAAGAAGGGTATCCAAGGGTGGTGAGGTGGCAAGGGAGAGAGAGAAAAGGGATTTTATTAATTTAAAATAGGATATTTATTTAAAATTAATAAAACATCAGTTAGGAGTGGTTAAGTGGACCAAAGGGGACTAAGAGGGGGAGAAAGGACCAAGGGGTAGACACGATTTCGGTGTCTACATTTGCCCCTTTTTTGTCTTGTTGGTTGTTCTGGGCGAATTGCAAGAAAAAAATAGGAGTTGGTTGCCCCAGGTGTAGGATAAGGTTGATTTCATCTTGTTGGTTGTTCAAGTGAACTTCAAGACAAAAATAAGAGGATTGGGTTGCCTCGATTATGGATGAGGTATTCCCCCTCAAAGCAGGAGTCGAGGGAAAGGAACCTGAAATCGGGTGCTGATTTGACAAAGAGTGGATGAAGATGATGGAGATGGAGTGTGAACGCTGCAAAAGTCGTGATTGCATGTATACCACTTCACGAGATGGTCGGGTCAAATTGTCGCATGTCGAGGGTCGAGGAGTGCCAAAATTGAAATAACTGGGCCCCAGCATTTAGTCGTCTACTGATTGGGTTATTCAATCTAAGCTGAAGCTCCAAATGGTCGTCGTGTTCCAGGTATCCTAGGCTCAGGAAGTGCTCCTGGAAACATGAAAAAGTCACAAGTAGTGCGGATCAACTGGCTTGCGATCCTATACTTGTGAGGGTCAAAATAGTCTGTGCATAATTTTGCTAATCAGTCGTGGGGTAGCATGCATGCAAAAACAACCAAGGCGAAGTCGTCTTGGAAGTGGTCGCAGTCGGAGGAGATGGTCATGATCTCCGAGGTCTGGTGGGTGAGGTGGACGGATGGATGAAGGAATGGCCGAGCTAACCTCAGAAGACCCCATGTCAACTGAGTGCTGCCTACATAGCCCCTGTTAGAAGGGCCTCAGGCCAATGTATTTCTCCCAAAAAGGGAGGAAGGGTCAAAGTGGTCAATGGTCTTGGTCGAGGTCGAGGTCATGGTAAAAAAAGAGAAGGTTTGTCCATCAGAGAGATGAACAAATAGAGGGTGGTCGAGCTAACCCCAGAAGATGTCGTGTCATCTGAGTGCTGCCTACATAGCCCAGGTCATAGGGCCTCAGACCAATGTAGTTCAGACGAGTTGAGAAGATTGGTTGATGATTGGTCTTGGTCATGTGTCGAAATGATGAGGAAAAAAAGATGTTACAGCCTTTTCCAAATGGTGTATTCTGTAACATTAGTTGAGAAGTCTTTCATCCCTAGCAATGTTCCATAGTCATGATGGATGTACGCTAAAAATGAACTGAGGTCTATTTATGCTTCAGCAAGTATTGGTTTATGCTTAACATAAATAGTGTCTGGTCGATAGGTTCCATGTGTATTGGTGTTCATAGAAACTATGTGAATAGGCTGTGATGATGTATGATGTCATAATGTCATGTTGGTGGTCTAAAAATGTTTGATTGGTTTGGTTTGGGTTTGGGTTTGGTTGGATAGATAATGATTGGGTTGAATGCGTGACCAAAGTGTAGAGAAAAAGTGAAAGGCAAATTGCTCTTTCATTGACAAGGACCTGAATGGGGTCATAGGTAAGGGGTTGTTTAGAAACAAAAGACCCATTTATGCATTGTGTCGTTGTCCAGTGGTTGTGTTAGAGAAGCAATCGAATCACTTGACATTAAGTGAGCTCAAAATCCCTTGAGTATGCAGGGATGATAGGAGTGATGTGATAAGGAAGGGGGAACCCTTTTTGGCAGGGACAACTTTGCCCCTTTTATAGGTGACCCTGAGAACAACGATAGACAAGTCCATGACTCTAAAGTTTTGTCAGTCAGTTTTTTTTTTAAAAGGCAGACTAATCGATGCGGGAAGCCTGCGATGGGATATTGTCTTGCTTTGTGGTCATGTCATGAAGCTGATCGATGCGGGAAGCTTCAGAGATAGTGCTACGTATGTAGCAAAATTTATGCATAGCCATCCTTCGAGGGAGTGGTCTATATTCTGATTTTTATGTTTTTGATATGACTTTGGCCTAGCTGTCCTTCAAGGGAGCAGTCTAGTAAATACAGCAATGATGATGCAACTGTCCTTCGAGGGAGCAGTCTACATTTATAGTTTTATGACCTTGGAATATGCATCCTATTTTGAAATTTATTTGATTGATTTGTTGACTAGACTTTTGGTCATGGACTTGACTGTAGAGGTTTAGAGGGTTTCCCTTTTATTAAGATGAAGCGTTCATGCTTGACAAAAGGGTTAGGATTGAGGGTTGAAGGAGATAGGAATGACGGTGACAGGGACTGCTCAAGGGATCAAGCTCAAGTTAAATGTCAAATGAATAATTACTTGACTAAAAGTGGACTGGTCAAAGATGCAAGACATAAAGGGGCTCAGGTTCTAACAAAGTCCTGACCCATGATTGTGTTATGATGCGAGGTCTGAGTCAATTGGGAGCAAACTTGCCCCCTTTGCTTCGTTCCAAATTGGTCACATGTTGATTGATGTTGAATGGGTTGGTCAATGTTTGGTCAAAGTTTGGGGTCGATGTTGAAGAAGTTGGTTGATATTTGATCAAGGTTCGATTGAGGTTGGTTTGAATGTTTGGTCTAAGATAGACTGAATGTTTGGTTGAGATCGGGTCGACGGTCTGGTTGAGGTCGGGTTGAATGTGTGGTTGCGGTCGGGTCGACGGTTTAGGATTAAAAATGTGATTGATATGTGGTCGAGATTGTGTTGAAAAGTTGGTCGAGGCTTGGATGAAAGTTGAATTCCCCCAGCGGCTAGGGAGAATGTTTGATAGATTGGTCAAGGTCATTTGAGGCTTGATGGCCAGATTGACTGTGTTAATGTCGAATAAGGGGGTTAAAGGCGGCAAAGGGACCATAGTCTGGCGTGGAGATCCTGACTTAGGTGACGAGGTTCAAGAAGCATGGGTCGGTGTTGATGATTTGTCGAAGGGGTGGTCAAGAGGATCCTTGATGAGAAGGAAATCCTTTCTCTGGGGTTGCCGAGTGACAGCTTTAAGAGCGCAACAATGCTCAGTGTCATGTCCCGATTTTTGATGATAGTGACAGAATTTAGAGTTGTCGAACCAAGATGGTCTTGATCCAAGAGTTGATGAGTGGGGTGGTGTTGAAGGTTTTTGGATAATGTGGTCGAGAAAAAGGGTGTCATTCCCCAGACATTGGTGAATGACAACCTTGAGGGCACAACAATGCTCAGTGTCGTGCCCAGGCGTGCGATGATATGCACAAATTTGAGTGTCGTCGAACCAAGGCAATTTTGGTTCGAGGGATTGATATGGCTTAAGAGGCGGGAGACTGATGCGAGAAGATTGCAACAAGTGCCATAACAGTAGGGCATAAGAACCTGCTAACGGGTCTAGATGTTTTGTTGCAGTGAGGGTTGGTGACTTTGGTTTAGGAGGTGTAAGAGGCATTGGTCGATGGATTGGAAGAGATATATGTCTGATGGGTTGAGAGAGTAATGGAGGCGACTTGCCTCTATAAAGTATGGGAGTAGGAAGCACCCCTGTTAAAGTGGACGGATGCGGGCCCAAAATTGAAGGTAATGATGAAGGTGGGGGAGGAGTCCTCTGGTGTGGTTTAATGGCCTTCATTGGTTTGGGGCGAGGGCCACTATTGTGTGAGGCGAGGTTAGATTCGGGTTTGGTTTTGGATGTGGACAAAGGCAAGTGAGATGTAGCAATCTCAAGCAAAAGACAAGAGGAAACTGTGACTGGGTCTTCCTCGATCGAAATGGGCGAAGAGACTGGTTCTTCTCTTGGTGGAGTTGAAATAGGAGAGTGTGGCTCTGTAATCGGATAGAGCGTAAGAATGGTCATGGTCTCAATGTGTGGTCTAGGCATGGGGAATGGATGATCTCCCATTGACAACAAAAAGGATGAGGGTGAGGCAGCCGGTGTGGGTGCCATCAAAGCATCCTCCAATATGAGAGAGGTCGATGGAGGACAAATAGGAGAAGAAATTTCTTCACCATGTGGAAGAGGTATAGGAGAAGAAGGGTTTTCCACCTGTGAAGGAGGTTGGTCAGAAACAAGAGAAAAGACAGTGTCGACCATGTGTATATCATGGTCTTGAGGGTCATTGGTCATGGTTTGGATATTGTTTTGAGTAGGTGGGTGATTAGGAAAGGTTTGTTTGAAGATGTCGAGGTTTTGATTGGCTAGAGAGTTTGGGTTATCCAAGATGAGATCCCCCTTATCTAGCATGTCTTGGATGATATTTTTGAAGGTTTGACAGTTGTCCGTGTCATGGCCTTTGACACGGTGATAGTTGCAAAAGTCGTTCTCCCTGTACCATGCAGGGATAGGTGTTGAGGGGTCGAATTGATGTGGTCAGATTGAAGGGAGATTGAGGACCCCCTGCTTGATGAGTTTATCCAAGACAGAGGCATATGACTCTCCAATTGGAGTGTATTGATGTTGTATGGATCGACGTTGAAAATGTTTATTGATGTAGTCTGATGTTGAAAATTGAGGTCGGTTGGTTATTGTTGAAAATGATGGTCTAAAGATGACAGTGTTTGCTGACCCCTTGGATTGGGAGTGGGTAGAAGAAGGTTTAGATGAAGAAGGGTCATTAGATTTTGCATTGTTATTATGCAATTTGACCTTATTTTCATCGATGGCACAGAGTTCAAGCTTTCTTGCCATGGTGAAATCTTTGTCGAAAGTGCGAAATGTATGGATCCGCAAGGTAAAAGAGATGTGGCTAGCACATGCTCGAGAAAAGAGCTTGATGAGTGCAGGTTGAGGTAAGGAGAAGGAGAGCCGATTAATCAGGCTTCTCCAATGGGTGACAAAATTGACTATTGATTCGTCGTCAAATTGCCTGATGGAATAGAGGTCTGTGATTGAGACTTGTTTGGTGATGTTGATAGAAAAATGGTCAAGAAATAATTGGGCGAGTTGAACAAATGAAAAGATAGAATGTCTGGTAAGAGAGCTATACCAGTCAAGATCAGGGTCCAAAAGGGACATAGAGAACGTGCGTAAAAGTAATGCATCGTCATGGGCAATAAGATAACAGGCATGTCTGAATGCTTGAAGATGTTGTTATGGGTCCTCCTTACTCTGAAAGCGAGTAAATTTAGGAAGCTCCCATTGACTTGGGTATGGTCGGATGGGCACAAAAGGATGAATGGGTTCATTGCAAATTTGCTCATATGACAGAGCATTGCTTGAACCAGAGATAGAGGTCTCGAGACTGGACATTTTATCCATCAGCATTTGGATGACATTTGCTGACAGATTGACAGGTGGGGCACCCCTAGGTTGTAGGGTACTTGGAAGGTGGTTGAAGAGGCGTATGACGTACTTGGTTGTGCTTGTGTAGGCACAACATATGGATATACGTCATAGGTATAGATGTCGTGGTCAAAGGGGCTTGTGTCATGAAGTTGGAGGACACAAGTTGACTAGATACCACCATAGGTGGTTGAGTGGCGGCACTAATAAAAGGATAGGTTGTCACTCCCGCGTGTATAGGTGAAAGAGTGGGCGAGGTTGAGACAACCAAGTTCTGGTATGGTGCTGAACTTGGTTGAATTATGTACGGTTGAGGGGGTAATGACACCTCGATGGAGGTAGGTTCGAAAATAGATGAGGAGGCCAAACTTTGTGTATTGGCCATGGTCGAGTAACTGGTCGAGACAATAGGCTGAGTCATGATGGGTTGGGTAGCGGATGACGTCGATGTCATTGCCGCTGCGACTAAAAGGTCCCGCATTTGGTTTCTTGCGAGATAGTTTTGGAGGGCTTTGACATTGAGGTCCAAGAATCTTTCAAAATCTTGGTCCCCTTCAGGGACGATGGGAGTTTGAGTCGGGGTCGGTCGAGTAGGACTTATTTCAGTCTCCGAGTGGAACTCCATTATAGGACTAGTTATGGATGGTGAAGGCGGAAGCGGTTGATGGCTAGTGTGGTCAAGAAGAGCCTTGGTTTGACTGCGTGTCAAAACCATTCAAAGCAAGAAAGGGTCAGGTTTCAGAAAACTATGTTTTTTCAGTTTCAGAAACTCAGAATGTGGTTTTTGGTAGAAAAAGGGGTCGAGTTTTAGGCTGCTATTTTGAAAAAAAGGGACAGTGACAGTGACCGACGTCGATTGAAAAACTGATGTCGATGATATCAGATGGCCGACGTCGGTCAGATAACTGATGCCGGTGAGGAAGGGTGGCCGACGTCGGTGGTAAAACTGATGCCGATCACTGTGATTTCCAGAAACCCAAAAGATTTTATAGTTTTTAGAAAAAAGGAAGAAGAAAGTCCTCACAAGATCAAACAAGCAGATAAGAACAAAAAAATAGGGATGGAGACAGGCAGACACTAAGCGTTAAATCCTAAAAATCAACTTTTAGAATCTTGTGGCTTATGCCTTAAAGTGATGTTTGGGGAGGTTGGCTATTAGAAGGGTCCTAGAAGAGGTAGTCTATGGATGGTTTCAAGTTTTTTTAGGCACTCAAAAGTTTGTGTTAGGTTCGGTATGTGGCCTGGTGCTAAGGAGCAAGCTCCCCTCACTTCACGAGCCCAATGATAAGCTGGTCTCGCTTAGCCAAAATATACCTTGCCTAGAGATTATCCTCCGCTAGAGAATGGAGTGGGCTTTCCCCTTGGTGGTGAAATCCAAGTGAGATTGCCGGGATGGGGTAAGGTATCCGCTGGGTGATGAAATCCCAGTCGGGCCTTGTCTCAAGTAAGTTTGATGTTTGATTTAGTGCACGTGGTTTGGTTGTGTAACATCAAGTGGACTACGATTAATTCAATATGCGGTTATTAATTACTAGGTGTGGTCTAAGAAATGCAAGCAAGCAGAAAGGAATGCAAAGTGTTTTAAGCCCCAAGTCGAAATGTGAAGTTGGAATGAAAACAAGTTGAGAAAGGGTTGAAGAATATGATTTTTGACTAGTCTAGAAGTGCAAGAAAATAAAAGAAAGGTTCTTTTTATTCCTGCTTATGATGTCTTTTAGAAGAGAAGAAAGAGGTGAAGAGGGAGAAACCTAATGCACCTATATGAAAAGAAAGAAAGAAAGAACCCAAGGAAGGCCCTAGGGTCCCACCGGGCGTGCCAGAATGTTTCTATGTTATTTTCTCTTTCTACATTCAAAGAGAGAATTAAGAAACTAAGAAGAATGGTCAAGGCTTGTATGTACCTGGATATAGTCGTGCACACCGTTTATCCATACGAAGTGAGAAATCCTCTTTGGTTATGGAGGATGACACCTGCAAAAGAAAGAGACTAAGACAAAGAAGGCGTTAGATGAGGAGACGGTGGGCTGCCAAGCGAAAGCTTGAGGGATGTCAACCCACTGATTAATAAAAAGATGTCTGATAAATGACAGAAAGATAAAAGACTGAAAATGATAAAGACAGAATGAAAAGTGGAAGCAAATGCTTACCTGAATGTTGCTGTTGGGCTGGTCACAGTCACCGGCGTCGGTGGTCCTACCGGCATCGGTTGTCAAGGATGCCGACGTCGGTTAGTCTACCAACATCGATGGGGGAAGTGACCGGCGTCAGTCGGGGTAGTAGTTTGTGGATGAGGTCTGGACGAGTTTTGGTCTGTGGACGGGTCTGAGACAGAGTTTTGGTCTTGGTTGAATGGTCTGGGGGTCTGGGTCTGAGAGTCTGGTTTTGGTTAATGGTCTGAGAGTCTGTGCAGAGGTCTGGGACAATGGATAGAATGTCAAAAAGGGACAGAAGGGTAGAGGAGGCCAATAGGGAGACAGGGAGATGAGGATTCAGGCCTGGTCTGGTCTAAGGATAAGGAGCGCTGAATCTAGTTCATAATACTTAGAAGCAAATAACTAGAAAACACAATGAAAGTACAAACAAAATACTTACCTGTGACTGGCTGAAGGAGTGCTGATGGTGCTGTTGCTTATGCTGTTGATGAAGGCAGAGTCCCTATTGTTGATGTAGAAAACTGATGCAGAGTCCCTGGAGAGTGTTGTTTGATGTGTACCTGCAGCCAAAGAGTTAGCAGTGGAAGAGAGAGGAGCCAAAGATTGACGGATTGAAGGATTCCAGAGTCTCATGCGAGAGAGAGGCGAAGCCATGATAACGGATGCAAAAAACCATTATGAAGGATGCCGACGCTGGCAATATCGCTGACATCGGTCGATAGTTGACCGACGTTGGTGACAGGAAGGCAGGAAAAAGGCTAAAAATAGCCTTTTGTCCATTTTCCCAACTGCCGGGTCAGCGAGTCCGAAGAAGAAACGGTCAAAGGTGGCTAAATGGACGCGAGAGGTTAAAGGGGAGAAGTTGGAATGGGAGTCTAAGCATTAATATTGGCCATGTGGGGAATGAAGGGAATCCAAGAAGGGTATCTAAGGGTGGTGAGGTGGCAAGGGAGAGAGAGAAAAGGGATTTTATTAATTTAAAATAGGATATTTATTTAAAATTAATAAAACATCAGTTAGGAGTGGTTAAGTGGACCAAAGGAGCCTAAGAGGGGGAGAAAGGACCAAGGGGTAGACACGATTTCGGTGTCTACAATACATACATACATACATACACACATACATACATACATACATACATACATACATACATACATACATACATACATACATACATACATACATACATACATACATACATACATACATATATATATATATATATATATATATATATATATATATATATATATATATATATATATATATATATATAAAGAATTGGACCTAAAACATGAGTTGTAGTTGGTGAAGTAAATTGGTTTGTAATGTGGCTTAGTATATATATATATATAATTAACCTATGTTCAAGCTTAGTGATTCCTCTAAAAATAACAAGTAATACTAATTAAAAGGTCAAAATGATGGTAGTTTAGGTGTGAATAAAGAAAATAAAAAAGAGGGAAAGATATGGAAGTAAAGAGAGTCAAATTTATAATTTATTGTTATATGCTATAATAAACACTAGCTAAAATTTGTTGTGAAATAAGCATCATCTATCAAATCAAGTGTGAATTATAATTTGAATAAATAATGTGAAAAATTCTATGGAATAATTCTTTAAAAAAAAAAAATCATAACAAAGCTTGACAAGATTACCAACTATTGAAAATATTCAATCTCATCTACCATAAAGATTTCATGAGGGATCAAAACTAGTCAATGAAATGTTTGAATTAACATAACTCAATCTAAGCAATTCTCAATAATATCAAAGAGATCTTATCTACGCAACTCTAAGCTAGGAACACCAAAAAAAAAAATGTATGTCTAAGTGAGATAGAATAAAATTCATCAAACTTACAAAAAATCTACAAAGAATTCATAGCTTAAAAAATTATATAAATGTAGACTCTTTTAAAATTTAATAAATAAAGGATTGATAATACTTGTCCTTGATATCTTTACCTTAGTCAATTCATCATTCTGATAATCCACAATCACTAAGAAAACCTTCAATGTCTCAAAATTACTATACATATCTCTAAAACTTACATATTATATTCCTATTCATCCATATTAAACATGTAATTCACTATCACTTTGATTTCAAAAGCCTTTGTCCCTTATGGACAAGAGTGCACTATCGACAAAAAATCACTCTATCCTTGTCCTCTAGTGTGGCTTTACCCACAATGCTCTAACAATCATTTTTTTCAAAAAGACACACTTCATAACAGCTATCCTACGTAAACCAATATGTAATTTATCAAAAATATTTGAGAGATTCACTTATAAAATTACATCAAATCTCACATTTGAACCCTCTAGCTCTCTTACTAACACTTGCTAAAAAACATCTATTCTATGATTTCAAAAGAATTTATCTTTTGAGTAAATATTATTATTGTAATTTTTTTACAATACCACAACCACTATCCAAGTCTAAAATTATTTATTATAGGTCAAATACATCATTTGTCAAGCATTATAATAAAATCTTATTAGTTGCATTCACATGGTCTTCCTTATATGGAGAACTACATTGACCTAAGGTCATCTTGGACTATGTAGGAAACACTCATTTAATAAAGTATTTTTTGATGATAGCTCAACCATATATTTCTTACCCATTTTTTCTCCCATTGCATTTATTGGTGTGAAAAAAGGTCTTACCCAAACTAGTTTTACCTTTGGGTCCCTTTCACACTTCTTCACTTGAAGATTACTTATAACTTAATTATGTGCACATGTATTTAGTGCATAATTAGATGTTTAATTATGTGCACATGTGTTTAATGCATAATATATTCACTCCACTATAATTGGAACACACCCCACTATGGGTTGTATACCACTTTGTCCTCCACTTTGATGTGTACACATAGTGTTGACATGCCATGGGTTGTCTACCCCACTCTCTCCTTCCTATATATTGTGCACTCTAGTAGTGCATTTTTAATCTGAATTAATACATAATGTGAAATGAGTAATGTAGAATTCATAATGTGGAACCATTTATTATAATTTAATCAATTCCATTCCATTGTATTTGTGTTGCATGATTTTTACATTCTTTGGTAGAATACAATTTATTCTTCAAGTTCATTCTCTAGCATAAGAGTGCTTTCATTGGGCCTTAGAATCTTATTAGGTTATATAAGCCAAATATTTCATGGTATTAGATCAGGTGAAGAGACATTGGGTAGCATTTTAGGATATCTTATTTTCATACAAAGTATGCTCTTTTCTTGCATCGTCTTTGGGTGGTTCTGAGAATCAGAAAGGTGTGCAAGAAATTATAGTTTATGGGAGTGTTTATTATTTGTGTGTTTTTTATTTTTGGATCTTCATTGATAAAATATGAGTTATCCATTGATTTAAAATGTCTAATAAAGTCATATCTACCTCTTATTTTGTCCCAGTTAGACATTTGAAGCAAGATCCACCATTTACAAATGCAAATTTAAGTTTTTTTATCAAAAAAATATGTTCTTCACACAAATCTCTAATTGTAAACCATCATGCTAAAATATTTATAAGTTTTGTGCACCTAGTTTTTATATTTCCATAATATTTTAAAATTCTAAATTTTATTTAGTAATGCAAAAGTTATCGTAGTTTTACTAACTACTATTTAGATTTTTTTTAAAGTTTAATAAAAAATGTGAGTTTTTTTTTAAAAATTTTTCTCACCACTAAAAATATGTAATTTTTTAAATTATTTTTCTCACATATATTGAAAAAAACCATAAAAAAATTAAAAATTTTGAGGTTTTTTCCGCAGTTTTTTCTCCCACAAAAATAAAATTGTACTTTGAATTTTTTTAACAATTTTTCTCATGCCAAAAATAAAATTGCACAAGTGGCCACATCATTCGGTCACTCATGGTGGTAAGTAACACTACCCTATATGATATATCCTCTCGTTGACAAATCCCAATGGGTGAGGCCCAGTCTGATAGGTGGTTTGATCCCCTCACAAAAAAAATCTTTTTCCACAATAATGTTTTTGTTTCATCTGCATGGCTAGTTGGAATTGACTCAACATCATCCATCATTCATATTATATTAGATCATCCTTCACTTAATACATTTTTACAGAGGTTATGTCTCTTCAAGGCCCCTATTTTAGCACCTTGTACTCTTTAGTGGAGACATATTAAGGCCTCTTTTTTTAGTGCCTTGATTTTTTTCATAATTTTTCTCATGACAATAAAATTTGTTCCTCCATTGTAAATGGGTACCTTATTAGGCAATTGTATGTTGAAACCCATATGAGGACCATTTCATGTCTCATTGAGGTATCTTTCAATTGTATTTTTCTTGATTTATATTTGGCATCTATCACACTTTTCATTAGACTTTGATAGTTTCAAAATGACTAGAGTATCTGTAGGATGATGTTCAAGTGGTGGTTGTGTCCATTATTACATATCTTGGTTTGTGTACTTATTAATATTATTTGGTTTTTGATTCAATTCATGGGATAGTTTATCCATCCTCATTACAAATCCATTAAATCTTGAATATCTTATTCACAACTTAGTGATCTTTGGGTTCCTTTGTCACCACTTCTACTAGCTATATTAATAGAGAAATGCAATGCTACCTTCTCCTAGTTCATCATTGAAGGAATTTTCATGAAATCCTTCTTTAGGTTCATTTAACTACCCATTAATTTGGCATCTAGTGTTTACTTTGAGTGATCCACATATTTAACATGATTTCTGACATCACTTTGCGATTGAAGTGAATTGACATCCATGCATCTTGACAAGATGGATTGTCATATATAGGGACACTTAGCTTCATCACTACTTCAAGGAGAGTCTATGACCTTCTTTTATATTCTCATATGGGGGAGTTTTTTCATCCAGCGTTTTTCCTTATCTCTTGTGCTTGAGGGGATCATTTTATACATGGGTAGCTTAACATGGCTTGTTGTTAGGACCTTTTTTTTATATTTTTAGTCTGTTTTCCTCCTAAGTTTCACTTAAGGGAAGGTTTTCATGTGAGAAGAGTTCTCACCCAACCTCGGTTTACCTTTTGGTCCCTTTCAAACTTCTTCACTTTAAGCTTATTTAGAACTTAATTGTGTGCACATTTGTTTAGTGCATAGTTAGATGCTTAGTTATGTGGACATGTATTTAGTATAAAATCTAGTCACTCCACTATGAGTGGACCACATCCTATTATGGTTTTCCTACCACTTTGTCTTCCAACTTTGATGTGTGTACATAGTGTTGACATACCCACTATGGGTTGTCTACCCCACTTTGTCTTTTCTATATTTTGTGCACTCTAGTAGTGAATTTTTAATGTGAAATAATTCATAATGTGGAAACATTGATTCGAGTTGAGTCAATTTCATTCCATTATATTTGTGTTGTATGATTTTTACATTCTTTGGTAGAATACAATTTATTCTTCAAGTTCATTCTCTAACATAATAGTGCTTCCATTAGGCCTTATAATATTGTTAGAATATATTGTGTAAATATTATATGCTATCAGAGTGGGTGAAGAACCTCTAGGTATCCTCTTATGAGATCTTATTTTTATACTATGTATGTTCTTCTCTTGCATCATCTTTGGGCAGTCTTGAGAATTAGAAATAGATACAAGAAATTCTAGTTTCTCAGAGGGTTTATTATTTGTATGTTTTTTATTAAAAGTAAATTTTTAGAGATTTATGGACTAAATATAAGTTATCCATTACATTTAGGGTGTCTAATAAAGTCAAATATACCTCTTATTTTGTCCCAAGTAGACATTTGAAGCAAATCTACCATTTACAAATGCAGATTTAACTTTTTTATAAAAAAAATGTATGTTCTTCACATAACTCTCTAACTATAAACCATTGTGTTAAAACATTTATACATTTTGTGCACTTGGTTTCCATCTTTCCATAACTATTTTAAATTCTTAATTTTATTTACTATTGTAAAACTTATCACAGTTTTACAAATTGATATTCATAATTTTTTTATTAAGTTAAAACAATTATGAGATTTTTATTATTTTTTCTCACCATAAAATATGTGATTTTTTTAATTATTTGTTTTCTAACATATTCAAAAAGAAAAAGTGAATAAAAATGTAAATTTTAATTATTTTTTCACATATATTAGATAAAAATATTTTTAAAAAATGAGTTTTTTTCCAATTTTTTCTCACAAAAATAAAATTGTACTTTGAGTTTTTTTAACATTTTTTTATCATACCAAAAATAAAATTGCTCAAGTGGCCAACTCATTGGCTCACCCATGGTAGCAAGTACCGGTACCCTCTATGACACATCCTGTCATTGACGAATCCCAATGGGTGAGGCCTTATCTAATAGGGGGTTAGATCCCTTCATAGAAAAACTCTTTTTACACATTAATGTTCCTATTTCAAATACATACCTAGTTGGCATTATCTCAACATCATCCAGCATTGATATTCTACTAGACCATCCTTTGTTTAACACATTTTTTAAAAGTTAATGTCTCCTTAAGGCTGCTTTCTTAGTGCCTTGCATTATTCAATGGAGGCATATCAAGGCCCATTTCTTAGCACCTTGAGTTTTTTCATAATTTTTCTTAGTGTAAAAAAAATTATTCTTCCATTGTAAATAGGTATCTTACCAGACACTTGTATACCAAAACCCATCTAAGGACCATTTCATGTCTCATTGGCATATATTTCAGTGATATTTTCCTTGATTATATTTTTGGCATTTATCATACCTATCACCAGACTTTGATAGTTTTGAAAAAAATAGAGTATCCAGAGGATGATATTCGAGTAGTAATTGTGTCCACTCTTACATATCTTGGTTTGTGTAATTATTGGCATTCTTTGGTTTTTTATTGGGTTCATGGGATAGTTTCTCCATCCTCATTATAGAGACATTATGTCTTGAATATATTCTTCACAACTTGGTGATATTTAGGTTCCTTTGTGACCAATTCTTCTAGTTAAATCAATAAAGATATGCATTGCTACCTTCTCCCACTTCATAATTAAGTGGGATGTTCAAGATTTGATTCTTTAGGTTCATTTAACTACCCATTAATTTGGCATTCAATGATTACTTTGAGTGAACTACGTATTTAACACCATTTCCTACATCACTTGGTGGTTTACTGACTTGACATCTATGCATTTTGGTAAGATGGATTGACATTCGTAGGGACACTTGGATTCAACACTGTTTTAGGGAGAATCTATGACCTTCTTCCTTCATCCTCCCATATGGGAAAGTTTTTTTATATGGGTTTTCTCCTTCTCTCTTGTGATTGAGGGGATCATTTTATACATGGGTACCTTATTAGACCTTGTTGCCAGGACCCCCACTTTTTTGCATATTTTTAGTTTGCTTTCCTCTTAAGTTTCATTTAAGGGGGTGTTGGAGTGAAAAGGATTATCATCCAAGCTGGTTTTAACTTTAGTTCCCATTCATACTTCTTCACTTTAAGCTTACTTAGGACTTAATTATTTGCACTTATGTTTAGTGCATAATTAGATGCTTAATTATATGCACATGTGTTTAGCGCACAATCTAGTCACTCCACTATGAGTGAACCGCACCCCACAATGGGTTGTCTACAACTTTGTCCCCCATTTTGGTGTGTGCATATAATGTTGACAAATCTAGTATGGGTTGTCTACCCCACTCTCTCCTTCCTATATATTATACACTCAAATAGTACATTTGTAATGTGAAAGAATGCATAATGTAGAATGAATAATGTGGAACCATTGATTTCAATTGAATCAATTCCATTCCATTATAGTTGTGTTATGTGATTTTTACATTCTTTGGTAGAATAAAATTTATTATTCAAGTTCATTATCTAGCATAACAGTGCTTCCATTAAGCCTTAGAATCTTGTTAGACTAAATTAGCCAAATGCTATAACATTTGACATTTCTTGTGTGCTTGTACAGGACCAGGGTATCAAATTTACAGGCCTTTTATGTGTGAACTAGGAATTCAACTCAAGAGAGGATGGTTAGTATTGTCTTAGTCCCAAAATGAAATCAAGATGAAATAAACACACTAGTATAAAATATCTAGGCCTAGTTACTAGGAGGAGCTTAGTTAATAAGAATAGAATGAAAAACAAAAGTAAAATGAAAAATAAACCTTCTTTCACCTTATTTGGATGTTCCAAATAGCTTGTTGAAGTGGCTTACTCGGTTTGTGCTCATAAAGTTTGCATCAATGAAGTGTGGCTACCTCCATCTCTCCTTAGCACCACGTTTGGTTTTGGCTTGGATTGGCTCAATATTTGGGCATTATAACACTAAAATGTAATGATTTTGGATGCATTTGGGAATTATAATTTTGACATAAAAGAGATTAAAATTCAATAGGCAAGGGCCCCTATTTATAGATTTTTGGAATGGTTTTAGGATTAACCATGAACGTCCATCTCAAGATTGAGATATGTGGCCATGAATAAATCCAATTATGAAATTAAATCTACAAATATCCCTATTAATATTTGGGATAGAAGGTGAATGAATAGGCATGGAGGGTCTTAATGAGGCATGGGAGGTATAAATCCTGATATTTATGGCTTGTAGATGCCACCCCATAGGATGATGTCATTTGATGATGCAATTAATGAAAATCAATTTACAAAAAAAAATTATTGAAGTTCCATGGAATTATTAATTAGGCTCATGATTTGGTTTAATTAACTCTTAAACATGATTAAGCACTTTGATGCAAACCTTGGCTCTTTGTGCATAAATTACTCAAATTGGTCAGAATGTCTTGTTATTGGCTTGAAATTTGACTAGATTGGAATTAGGATGTAATGTTAGATTTGTTGGATTCATTATCAAATTTAGGATGTTTTCAACACCAAAAAACAAAGGCACATGTCTTGTGTAAGATTTTTTGATAGAAAAGAGCAATCTAGAGCACTTAGTTGTAAAATTGGCATTTTGACTCGAAATGATATGTTCAAAGTTAGCTAGACCATAAAATGCATTGACACATTTATGGATACTTTGGACAAAATTGGCACTTGAATATATTAGTTTAAAATATTTTAATGTGTTTTTGTGTTTTTGTGTTTTTAGGCAAAATTGTGCACTTTGGTGGAAATTGGTCAAAAGCCTAATTGATGGTCGTTGGTGGCAAGTTTTAGGTATCTAAAGTTTTCCCCTATTTGGTAAGGTGTTGAAATATATAAATATAATAACATCTTCTCAAATAATGAAAAGGTATTGTATGCTTACAACTTCAATGATAATTTCTAAATTGTATGATGTCCCCTCGAGGGAATGATTGACACAAGTAGGTTGGCATACGGTCCCTCAAAAAGAAGGAAGTGAAATGAGGGGATAAAAGAAAGGAAAAAGATGGGGTGAAAACACAATGAGTTTTAAAAAGTAGTCAAAATCATTGAGAATGCAAGTGGGATGGTGTACAATAGTTTTCCCAAAGGTGGTTATAATCATTGTACCTTGATAGTGGCAACATTGTATGATAACACAATGAATTGACCAAAAGAGGTTATAATCATTAAGAAGATGGAGTTGTTCCAGTTAGGATAGACAAACAAGAGAGAAACATGCCCCTGTATGGGCAAAAAAAGTAAAGTGGTGACAACAAAATGATTTGCCCAAAGGTGGTTATAATCTGTAATGTCCCATTTTAAGTGAGCATCAAAAGTTTGGTGGTTTAACCTAACATCGGGTCATTGTAGGCTAATCAAGGTGATTAGAGGGCCTAGTGTTGGAGTTAGTTGGTTCTCTAATGGGTAGTTGGTAGTGTTTTCAACTCTAGATCCTTAAATTTTTTAGAGATGATGTTATTCATGGGTTCATGGCTTTATTTGTGTATACTTATTATTTATAGTAATTCAATTGGAAGATAGAGGCCAAGCTTACTATTTATAGTAAGGCACCCTGGTTAGTAGTGAATGTAGTGGGCTACTTCCTCGTGAAGTTAGAATTGATTTACGATGATTAATGATGGAGTTATAATATTATAATTATTATTAAAGTTATACTTTAATAATAATTAATTATTAAGTGCATATCATTAATAAATTAAGTGGACTTTATTTAAAAGGGGAATTTAAATGCTTTTAAAAGTATACTTTATAATAATTGTTAAAGTGTTATTTTAAAGGGGAGGTACAAATGAATAATAAAGTATAATTTATATTTTAAAGTTGTGCACCAAAAAGGAGGAAAAATTAAATGAAATTAAAGTAAATTAAATGGGATGAAGTTAAATACATATTGAATATTATAAAAGGGATTCATTCAACTTATTACTATTCCTTCATATCATTTTCTAGAGTTTTCTACAACAAATTTTTAGTTTTGTTTCAAGGACTAAAACCCTTGAGGATATTAGTGGTGGTGTTGGATGAACAACCAACTCCGTTATTGAGGAGCTTCATGATGGAGGTTTCATTTGTGCTTCATTGGAAGTTTTGTGAGAGGAAGAGTAGTAGATTATCATCAGATTTCATATCAATTTATAAGCAAATTTTTCACCATAATTATCTAGGGTTTCATCTTAGACCAATTTGCCATATTTGAAAGATTTTATACCATATGTTTTCATCTTCATAATCTAGAAGAAATTCATCCAGTTAAGGCAACATTTCATGTCAAAATTGGTATGTCTCTATACTAATTTGTTGCAACAGTCTATTGTAATAAATTTAGGCATGTTTGAGCCCCTTTGTTTGATGAAATTACACGAGGAATAATTTTTTTTGTAATAGCAGTAGTGTTGGCATATATTTTTCCATATTTTTATGTACTTCAAACTTCGATATTCATATTTGTAATAACAGATATATTATCTGATAAATCAGATTGTATGTGATGTATTGAATGTTCATTAGAATTATTATTAAATTTTTATTAAAATATTGGACATCTTTTCCCTATTATATGAGCAATTTTGAATTATATTTGTTGTGGTTATAGATACAAATTTTGTTTTAGACCTAGGGTTTCAATAAAAAAAATTAAGTTACATGATTCTAGAGTGGAAAAAGTAAGTTTTGTTTCATATTGGGAAGTCAATATCCTAGTTGGGATATTACAATGGTAATAGAATAGTTTCCCACCATCCTATTGGGTGAATTAGAAAGTATTCAAAGTATGAAAATGGGTTACTACAAGATTGAAGAACAAACTATGGAAGGCTATGAACAACTAACCATTAAAATCAGGGATAGTTATGAACAAGAAGCTAACCAACTCTTTGATGGTTACCAGAACATGTCAGATGATTTTAAATCATATTAATCCTTTAGTAAATACCTAAAATTTGTTGTTACCTTGAGTCCTTAAAATATTTGTTTGGTTAATCACATTAAGAGGATGTTTAAGGAAAAAACTTTATTTAGAGGTGTAAAATTCAATCATGGGAAAGATGTTGCCACAACCAACAAGATGAGTTTTCAGTATGATAATCCCCATAGTTTAGTGCCTACTAATGGGTAAAGTGTGAGAAAGTATGATGGAACCTCTAAATCAGATAATGATGATGGTTCTACATTTAAACTCAATAATTAGGTTACATGAATTCCCACAATGAGCAAGAACCAAATGAGAAGACAAGGTCTATTCTTCTCTTGCAAAGGTTTTCAGGAGCCTAATGAACAATGCATGGATAATGAGGTAAATAAGCTTGAGGAAGAACTTGTTTTGACACAAGGATACATTGAAGAAGAATCCATGAAGGAAACAAATTTGAAGATGCACAGTTTGTACAAAGATGTTGGGGCTCGTGAATCACATCATCTAAAAGGACAAAGGGGATTTTGTAAGGAGGTCACAAAGGTTAAGGAGACTTATACACATATATATTTACAATGTAGCCATGGGATAGAAATTAAGATACATGATACACTTAATTTTCCTTTGAAGACACCTCTTGAACTAGCACTGGGCAATGGACAGTTAGCAAAGGATGAAGTTTTAGTTGAGTTTCATGAGGACCCTATAGATAAGTATGATGTAGCTTTTGATTTTTTATTTTATGGTAATAGTAATAATGTTGAGCCTACTCATGAGATAATAGCCTTTCCATGTGAGGGTGATGGATGTGTGGAGTTCCCTAATGTTGACACTCAAGATTTGGGTGTTAAAAATCAATTATATGATGTGGATTCAAGCCCATAACAAGTTTGATTTTGAAAATCAGACCTTAGAAGATGTGACCAAATCAAAAAAATTACTTGTTGGTGATGGGTCCCAGGGTAACCCTTTAGATGAACGTGCATCTACTTTGGAAGAAGAAGTGTGAAATGATTATGTTCAATCAACAACTTCTATTATGTCATTGGAGCCATTCTGTGAGGTACATAACAATAGTACCTTTCTAGAGGAAGTGTGTAGAGATGATGGCACACATGATGATGCCTATCAAATAGTGAGTGGTGATGATTCAACATCTTACCATAGTGCAGATTATGAATCAGAAAATTTGTGTGGAGATGAGTTATCATAGGGGTCTCATCATTTGGTAGGGCAATTGAAGGTGAATGAAATCTTGATTGCTTCAGCTTAGAAAACTTGGATGTTGTTCCGTAGTTAGTGGCACACTGTTGTTGGACTCTAGGTATATATGAGCACCTTGATAATGGCCTTTCCCTTACACATTTTCAAGCACTTAGATATGTGCTCAGGGTAATGAAGAATAATTACCTATAATTATTATTAGATACAAATAATCTTCTCATGCTCAATGGTATCTATTTTAATGATCTAAAATGAAAGGAAGAGGAGATTGATGAACCCACCTATGAGCTTGAGGTCACCATAGACTCTTTGAAGAACACTCAAATAACCCTTCAAGAGTTAATGTTATGGATAGATGATCTTACCATGGAGTTGAGATTAGCATAGTCTTCATCACCAACATATATAGTTCCAATATATATGATAGTTACTGGTGATGAACATACACCCATAGGTAGAAATAAGGAGCACATTGAGGATGTGGCTACATACATTTCAATTATAGGTGTAGGTGACACAGATGGGATGAGTAATTTGGATGATTTTAACAAAGAACCATGTGATACATCAAGTGTCTTTGAGGATAGTCCCATTTCAGGTGATGTAGAGTATATTATTGATAGCTCTTATGGTGAAGTAGTAGATTCTCAAGGGAGTTATGTGATAGTTCACTATGTTGTTCCATATTATTCACAAGAGGTATGCAGGGCATCATCTAGTTAAGAGATTGGTTCTCATGTTGATTTGATTTCCTCTCCTAGAAACAAATCATAAATTACATCCCATGCAACTAATTTTGATCGATAACTTATTAAGCCATAGAGATGGAGAGATCATTTGAAGGTTACAAGAGAGAAGGTTGATTCCACCTTATCTCATTTTGATTGCACTCATAAGTATGTTGAGTACCTTCTTTGAAGAATAGAGTTTGAGGAGAGATGGTATGGGGTCTCAGCTGTTACTCACATTCATGATTTGTAGTTCATTAGGAGTGCTTTGGAGAGATAAAATAAACATATCTCCAATTATTTCATGATAGAGAGTATGCTATTGGGTTCATAGAGAGGGTTGGTATAGCAAATACCCAATTAGCCATTTAGGATCAGAGATATGAGCCATATTTTTATTCGAGTGATGAGAGTGATGAGGACTGTGTTCCTCATGACTATGACAATCAACCATTGACATAGGCAAGTTATTTTTATCTTGATTGTATAGTGAGGAGTGCTCATCACTTCTTATTTAGTCCACACACTAATGAATTGATGACATGTAGGTGTGGATTGGATTAGGATTTATACCATCCATTTTGGGATGAAAATTTTCCATCTTCAGAAGATGGAACTAGAGATTGTAGGTGTTTTACTTAGTTATATTCAAATGATTACTTGTAGGGTTAGAGATCAAATTACTAGCATGTTAGTGTGTACCTAATAGAGTTTCCCATTTCTTTGTCTCAGATATTTCCATTAGATACATGGTTATAAGGAGATGGCATTTTCCGTAAGCATGATGGCTTGTTTAGCCCTTACAACGGTGATAGATGAGAGTTTTATCATTCCCTTGATTTGGGAGGAGAAATTACATATCTTCCAACACCTATGAGGATAATCATCACATCCATAAGATATTTGTAGAGGATGAAAGGGGATGTTTTGGTGCTAACATGTATGGATATTCTTACCTCCTCTTGACTAATGGATGTGAGTTTTGATTGTATTGGGATCTAGGTGGTGATAGGATTGGTACTGTGGTTCAGATGGGTTCCATTGTGTTGCTTCACCACTCTCATCATGGTGAAGTAAATATCAGATTAGTGTAGTGGAAGTTAGAGGATGTTATGCATGATATAATTCCATTCTAGGTTTTGGATATAGGGATATAGTATTTGGCCCTCTATAGTTTTCTCTTGGATCTTTCTTGTGCAACAGGATTTCAGTCAGGGTTTACTGATGAGTTTTATAGTGTGTATATTATGTGGTACACATATAGTTTCACCTTTGGTTCACATGTACATGAGCTAATTTCAATGCACAAATCTTGTGTGCATGAGTTAGATAGTTGGTATGATGTTTGTCTTACGTAGTTGTGCTTTTATTGGTGCTGCTAGAGTTATTTGGAGATATATGGGTGATTCGACAGTTCTTTCCTTGGGATTCTATTAGAGTGGTGTTTTCATTTTAGTTATGATTTATTGAGGACACGTAATTATAGGGAGGGTGGATTTTAGTCTCCCCTTTTGAGCGAGCATCAAAATTTTGGTGGTTTATCCTATCATTAGGTCCTCGTAGGCTAATCAGGGTGATTAGAGGGCCTAGTTTTGGAGTTAGCTGGTTCTCTAGTGGGCAGTTGGCAGTGTTTTCATCTCAAAATCCTTAGCTTGTTCAGAGGTGATGTTATTTAAGGGTTTCTAGCTTCATTTATGTATACTTACTATATATAGTAAGTCAATTGGATGATAGAAGCCAACCTTACTATTTATACTAAGGCCCCCTAGTTAGTAGTGAATGCAGTGGGCTACCTCCTGGTGAAGTCATAATTGATTTATGATAATTAATTATGGAGTTATAATATTATAATTATTATTAAATTTATGCTTTAATAATAATAATTAATTATTAACTGCATATCATTAATTAATTAAGTGGACTTTATTTTAAAGGGGGATTTAAATGCTTTTAAAAGTATAATTTATAATAAGTGTTATTTTAAAGGGGAGATTTAAGTGAATAATAAAGTGTGATTTATATTTTAAAGTTGTGCACCAAAAAGGAGGGAAAATTAAATGAAATCAAAGTAAATTAAATGGGATGAATTCAAAATAAAATTGAATATTATAAAAGGGATTCATTTAGCTTATCGCCATTCCTTCATATCATTTTCTAGAGTTTGCTACAACAGATTTTCAGTTTGGTTCCAAGGACTAAAACCCTTGAGGATCTTGGTGGTGGTGTTGGACAAAAACCCAACTCCATTATTGAGGGTCTTGTGTCGGAGGTTTCATTTGTGCTTCATTGGAAATTTTGTGAGAAGAAGAGCAACATATTATCATTAGATTTTAGATTAGTTTATAAGCAGATTCTACACCATAATTATCTAAGGTTTCATGCTAGATTAGTTTGCCATATTTGAAGGATTTTATACCATATTTTTTGATCTTCATAAGATAAAATCAAGTCATCTAGTTAAGGAAACATTGGAAGGTAAGATTTCATGTCAAAATTGGTATGTCTCTATATTGATTTATCACAACAATCTATCGTAATAAATCTGGGCATGTTTGAGCCCCTTTGTTTGATGAAATTACATGAGGAATAATTCTATTTTTAACAACAATAGTGTTGGCATGTATTTATCCATATTTTGATTTACTTCAGACTTCATTATTTAGATTTGTAATAGTAGATATACTATCTGATAAATCAGATTGTATGTGGTGTATTGAATGTTCATTAGAAGTATTATTAATTATTGATTACAAGATTGGATATATTTTCCCTATTGTATAATAAATTTTAAATTATATTTGTTATTTTTAGAAATACAAATTTTATATCAGACTTAGGGTTTCAATCATAAAATTAAGTTGCAAGATTCTAGAGTGGAAAAAGTAAGTTTTTTTTAAGATTTGAAAGTCAATATCCTAGTTGGGATATTACATAATCATTGAGAAATGTAGGTTGGATGGTGTACAATAGTTTTCCCAAAAGAGGTTATAATCATTTTACATTGATTATGGAAAACATGACTGATGTGGCCTATGATGATGATCATCTAATACAGAGGATAAAGATGAATTGGGACAACTTGCTAGTAGGGAGATGCTCATCCAAACTAAACAAAGGTTGAAATTATTTTGTTATTTAATTACACTATTTAGGATATTATTAAGATTGAATCAAGATGCACCAAAGAGATGTTGATGCTGCCATTGCTAAATAGACTTCTTGAATCTATTTTTTGTTGTAGTACTTAATAGTAAGCATCATGATAGAACACCATGAGGAATAGGCCAAAATATGCACAAGGACTAACTCCCAAAATCTAATACTCAATAGGAAATAATTCACTAATGATAAAAACCATGATGACAATGTAAACATATGAATATGGATGGATTCAAGTGTACGTGTAGGCAAGGAATCATCTAATGAACACACATAGACTGAATCAAGGTGACAATGTTGAAAGAAAATAAATAGACACACAAACAAATAAATAAGTAGAAACAAACAAATAAATAACTCATTATAAATCATACGAACATTGTCCTTAGAAAATAGGTGACAACTTAACAAACTAACAAAATTAGAGAATAGAAGAAAAATAAGGGGGTGGTCGAGCTATCTTTATATGCACTAGGAAAGTGGACGTTGCCTACATAGTTCTTTGGATGTAATATCCAACAAAAACTTTAGGTCAAATTTAGTTCTCCCAAGAAATAGGTAGAAAATGATAACTGATGAAAACAACATAATGAATGTAATAAAAAAATAGGAATGGTCTTGCAAAATGACAAGTGCATGGGATAAAAGGCCAAAAAAGATGGGAAAACTAAGTGACAAGTGATTTGCTTATAAATTAGTAAGGGTTCCCAAAATCCTTAAGACAAAGAAGTGGACAATGTTTTTGGTTGTTTCAAATGACTTTACAAATATTTTTAGAATTTTTAGAGTATCTCAACTCGATTGAGAATGATAAGACACTAAATGGTTCAAGCTAATAAAATGGTGAGAGTGTTACTTAGGTTTCTCACAAAATTGTGAGAGCATGGCTTTGGTTGCTCACAAAATGGTGAGAGTGTAGCTTAGGTTGATTGCAAAATGGTGAGAGTGTAGATTAGGTTGCTCAAAAAATGATGAGAGTGTGGCTAGAAACTAAGATTATATGAACTAAGAATTTGACAAAAGAGAGGATCGTTAGTATTGTGTTAGTCCCAAAATGAAATCAAGATGAAAAAAACACACTAGCATAACATCTCTAGGCCTAGTTACTAGGGGGAGCTTAGTTAACAAGACTAGAATGGAAAAGACAACTAAAATACAAAATAAAACTTCTTTCACCTTCTTTGGATGCTTCAAATAACTTGTTGAAGTGGCTTGCTCAGCTTTGTGCTCATGAAGTTTGCATCAATGAAGTGTGGTTACCTCCATCTCTCCTTGGCACCATGTTTGGTTTTGGCTTGGATTGGCTTGGATCAATATTTGAGAATTATAACACTAAAATGTAATTATTTTGGATGCATTTGGGCATTATAAGTTTGGCATAAAAGAGATTAAAATTCAATAGGTAAGGCCTTCTATTTATAGATTTTTGGAATAGTTTTAGGATTAACCATGACTATCCATCTCAAGATTGAGATGTGTGGCCATGAATAAATATAATTATGAAATTTAATATACAAATATATCCATTAATATTTGGGATAGATGGGTAATGAATATGCATGGAGGGTCTTAATGAGGCATGGGAGACATAAATCCTGATATTTGTGGCATTTATGGCTTGTAGATGCCACCCCATAGGATGATGTCATTTAATGATGTAGTACATGACAATCAATTTCTAATAAATATTTATTCAACAAGTTCCATGTAATTATTAATTAGGCTCATGATTTGGTTTAATTAACTCTTAAACATGATTAAGCACTTTGATGCAAACCTTTACTCTGTGTACAAATTACTCAAATTGGTCAAAATGTCTTGTTATTGGCCCAAAATTTGACTAGATTGGAATTAGGATTCAATGTTAGATGCATTGGATTATTTATCCCATTTAGGATGTTTTCAGTACCAAATAACAACGGCACATGTCTAGTGCAAGAGTTTTTGATAGAAAAGAGCAATCTAGAGCACTTAGGTGCAAAATTGGCATTTTGACTCGAAATGATTTGATCAAAGTTAGCTGGCCCATAAAATTTATTTCCCAATTTATGGATACTTTGGCCAAAATTGACACTTGAATATGTTAGTTTTAAATCCTTTAATGTGTTTTAGTGTTATTAGACCAAATTGTGCATTTTGTGGAAATTAGTCAAAACCCTAATTGATGGTCATTGGTGGCTAGTTTTAGGTGTCTACATTATGCATCAAATTGGGCTCCACACATATAAAATCATACGGCTCACAAGAAACATAGATTCAGAGATGCTAAGGATTCACACTGAGATTGATACAAAAACACAAAAAAAATCAAGGGTATAATTTTTAGTTCTCTTTTTATTGATTTCAATAGTTCATTTTTTTTGGGCACTTATCCATATGCACATATACTTTTACATGGCTACATGAACACTGGAGTTGTTTCGTGAGTGTTAGAATTACTGCATGACTTTTAGGAGTGGGAAATATGAATATTATTCTCCTACTTTTATTTATTTTTAACTTTGATATGTATGCATATAAATTTACCTATAAGTGGGGCGTTATGTAGACACCTAATTTTGATATCGGGGTAGTTATCAGTTGTATAATTACATCGTTCCAAGGTTGTTATGTATTTTTCAATTATCAGTTCATATTAGGTTATTATTAGTGTATTTTCCCTATGTTTATGGCTATCCCATTTTATTTTCCCTTTTATTTCCTTTCTATTTTCTCTTTCTCTCTTCTCTCCTTAGTTTCTTTGGTTTTCAAGTTTTCTAGAAACACACATTATATAGTTCTAGGGCAGGGCTTTGTAAAACTAGTTTTGGATCTCTTGTTCCTTGTGTTCCTAAGTTTTAGGTCTTTCATGCGTACAAGGTCTTAATTTTAATTTGAGAATTATATAAATGCACAAGTGCATTAGTGCATATAGGACTTGAAAGATAAAGAATAGCCACACATTTATTGAAAGAATCTATAATGAAAGTGTAAGTGTAGTTACTCTAAGAATTTAGAGCAGAATTCAAGCAAAATACAAATCATTTATTTCTTTGCCATGCATTCATTCTAGAAAGAAAAGTCATATAATACTTGGACCTACACTCATTGGATTTCCTACCAACATGCATTGAGTGTTGATTATTGAAATTGTTTCCTACCTAAGGCCCTAATGATAATTGAGTGATAACAAAGGCCCCCAAATGTATCCTCTATTTTTTTGATCTATGATGCTTTTTTAGGGTTTCATATATTAATTTCTTAGGTATTTGTGCATAATTATGAAAAAATGAGAAAGGTTTTCAGATCCTTGGAATAAACAAATAGGATCATCAAAATATAATTTACTTACACAAAAATTTTCATAACTATTACTTAACATTGTCGGAAGAGTGTAGTGACATTTTTAGAAGAGTGATCTCACATTTTGGACGAGTGCATTAGGGAGAAGTCTTTGATCGGTTTAATTTTTATAATTTTTATTTCCACCTTATCTAAACTTATTCTATATTATTTGATTCTAACAATTATCTCTAATATTGTAAAAAATTAAATATTCTTCTAAAAACCTTACCAAAAAAATATTAAATATCAAATATCAAAAAATTTATTAAAAAATAATAATATAATAAACTTAATAAACTAAAATTATTATACCAATAAATTATGTGATTGCATATATTTTGAATATTTTTATTACATTATCCATAGATGTGATGTTGTAGCTTCCAACAATAATTTATAGGAGAAAATGCCTTTTTAAGTAGTAAAATAAGAAACAAATCATATGATATTTACCAATTGGGGGCTCCGTATGAAAGACAATTAAAAAGTAATGCGAACAAAATCTTTAAAATAAATTGAATACTTTAAGCATTTTGCATTTCTTTTGGAAAATGACTTGCATGATACGAGATTCCTAAATTTTTGTGAAAATAACTTTAGGGAAACGACCATAACACTTTAAATTATAATGCTAAACACTTTTTCTACACATAAAGTGTATTTAGGGTCCTTTTTAAAAAAAAAATCGGTGTCACTTCTTATTTAGAACAAAGGAAAAAATAAAAAATAAAAAATTGTTGCCCTTACCATTTTCGAGAGAAAAAAATGCTTTTAACATTAATTTTAGAATATAATTTATCACTTTCTTTCATTTATTACACCTATTTTTTAATATAAGGTCAAAATTTAAGTGTTTTACCATTAAAAAGATTGAAGATAAATTGAAATGGTATTTACTTTCATATATTTGTAGATATTTTCATGTTAAAATATTAATTTTTAAAGATATTATTTTGATTAAATTTGACATAACTTTGGTTATTATTTTGGTGATAAGTGATATTAATGATATATACGTTTAGATATATAATCAATTTTTTGAATAATTTATTCATACACCCTATTAAATATTTCAAATCTTCTATGTAATTGGTATTATGTCAAAGTTTTTGCTTTGTTAGGTTTTGTAGATACCAACAAAAATAAGCTTCTTACATATAATATTTCAATTGATCCATCCAATCTATCATAAAAAGAAGATAAATAGGGATATTATAGAATTCACTTTCGGAGAAAATAGTTAGAGCCTCGATAATCTCTTTCTTAAAACTTTAGTCTTGTTACAATTTATATATCTTCACTTTGATTATGGGCTCATCTAACCAATAAGTTACACTAAACTCCAATTAACTAGTAGTTTGTGAGTTCTATCAATATATTTAGAGTTTATGCACACTATGTTTGTATAGAGATGAATCACCATCCTCAAGGACATTGTGTTTGTTAGAGTTGTTTCATATAACTTGAAACTAAGAATCATTTTATATTTAGATTCTCTCCTTACTTCAAGATCATGGGACAATTCTTTTACCTCATGACAAATTTGTAGATATAGTAAAATTTGTGAATTTTGAGAGGATATAATTTATTTTCATATATTTTCACTTTGATGTATATCCCTATTAATTTTTTTGGGTATGCTTGTACTCTATATTCCTTACTTCACATTATACTTTTTCCATCCATATGTTAATTTTGTCCTTTATTATTGCACTCAAAAATCATTGTATCAAAATATTTATAATTATGATTGAGTGGAAAGCAGAATCATAAATTCAATTCAATATATTATTTCATTATTATGAATAAAAAATATATAAAATTTTGATAATAGTAAAAACTCAAAGTTTTTATAATTCATATGACCAAAAAAATGTTTCTAAAAATTAAATATAACTAAATGAAAAACAAAATTATAAATTCAATTTAACATAGTTTTTATTATTATAAATTAAACATAACAATTAAAAAAAATTCAGTATTTTTATAAGTCGAGAAAAATGTTTCAAAAAAATTAAATGTAATTAAATTAAAAATTAATATATGTTTAAAAAATAATAATATTAAAATAATTAGGTCGAAAGGCGTTTTACAATTAAAAATGGGGAGGGAAAGAACTTTATCCGTGTAAAAAAAAGAATAGACATTTACATTTAATTTTTAAAATAAATTAAAAATATTAATTGAAAAACAACGGACATAATATTTAATAAAAATGAATTTAAATTAAAAATATTAATAGATGACAATATTTAATAAAAAAATAAACGGTTTTTTCTGTGTAATGTTGTGAACATCAGCCTTATTCTGTGGAATACTGGCGCTGCTAAAAAATGCCTTCACACGCATTTATTTTGTATACCTTTTTTTTTAATTGAAAACCTGAAACGGATTGTGATGGAGCTAGACATTTAATTTAATTAACAAAATTATTTAAATTAATAAAATTATTGGTTTAATTAATATTTAATCATGTTATATAATTATGAGTTTAGAGCTATGGAGCGGTTTTAATCTTAGGGATCAATTATACATTTCAAGATAATTAATTTTTTAATTATTATTTTTCACATTGTTGTATATTTGAAATTAAGATTACGATTTACTTATTATTATATGAAAATTTATATTAAAAAATTTTAGAAAGTAAAATATTATTATTAATTTTAGATTAATAAAAATATAGAAAATTGAGGAATAAAATTGTTATGATATATTATTTTAAATTTTAAATTTTTATTTAATTATTCATTTAAATAGAATTTTAATATATATTTTTGTAATTATTCAGAGTGATTATTTTTTTAACTATCAAAGTATATAATTTTTTTTATGGAAATGATATTTATATAATATTTAATGTATTATTCAATGATATTTTTTATTAGTTGTAATGAATAGATATTTTAAAGAAAATATTATGTTGATTGAAAAAAGTGATTTAAAATTAACAATGATCAAATGAAGTATAATATTATAAGTTAAAAACCTATTTTTTGTGTGGATATGGCTTGATCAAAATTGAATTTCAAAAATGAAGAACAATGAAGAGAATATCAAAGACAAAAACATAGAGAATATCAAACATAATATCACAAAAGAAAACAATAATAAATGATAAATACTTTAAAAGAGGAACAAAGAAAAAAGTTAAAATGATAATGTTAGACAAATACTTGAAGAATGTGGGGCAGAATTGACAACTGAAGAACTAGATTTAGAAAAGAGACAACATGCAGATAAGATGAAAGACATTCAGGCACAAACATCTCAAGATGAACAATATGTATTAGGAAAAGATTACAAAGACAAATGTATTCAGATCAATTAACTGAGGTAGAAAGACAATATAAATTAGAACTTCATCGTGAAACATCTTAAAGGAACTACCAACGATAGATTCATAATGTTGACATCAAATTTGAAGAACCAAACACGATATTGATAAATCATGTGCTCCAAACATTAGATAATGCATTTCAAGTTGCAATGGATGTTGATTTTCCAAACACTGCACAAAATAATGATATGGAAATAATGATTTAGAAGAAGAGTCATCTTTGCAACCTAAAAGAAGAAGAAATATGCAAGATACATAAATTTAAAGAGAGCAAAACATAACTGATCCCAATGAAATGGTTGGGAGAGATTTGAAATAATTTCAAATGATTTTTTGACAGGGCTTAGATAATATTGCTCTACCAAGCATGTGCTATATTTGTCAAAAAAATTATATTAGAATAAATGTTTCTTGACCCCTAAAGGCCTTGTATACAATAGATGTTGATAAGAGAAAGGTCATCATCGATTTTCAACATCAAATAATATGGGTCCTGGACCACAAGCACCAAAGCTTGCGAAATTAACACAAGTTGAGGAAATGTTAATAGCCCATGTCAACCCAATCCTACAAGTCACACATGCAACAAGAGTCAAATATAAATACAAAGGACATACAATCAATTTTCCATAAGAATCTAAACAAATTAATATATATTTTTGTAATTATTAAAAGTGAGTATTTTATTAACTATTAAAGTATATATTTTTTATGGAAATGATGTTTATATAACATTTAATGTATTATTCAGTGATATTTTTTATTAGTTATAATGAATGGATAATTTTAATAAAATATTATGTTGATTGAAAACAGTGATTTAAAATTAATAATGATCAAATGAAGTATAATATTATAAGTTAAAAACCTATTTTTTATGTGGATATGGCTTGACCAAAATTGAATAACAAAAATAAAGAAAAATGAAGAGATTATCAAAGACAAAAACATAGAGAATATCAAAGACAATACTGGAGAAAAAGATAATAATAAATGATAGATATGCAAAAAGAGGAACAAAGGAAAAAGTTGAAATGATAATGATAGACAAATCTTTCAAGAATGTAGGGAGAAATTGAGAAATAAAAAATTGAGTTAAGAAAAGAGGCAACATGCAGATAAGATGAAAGACATTCAGGCACAAACATCTCAAGATAAACAATAAATATTAAGAAAGATTACAAAGACAAATGCATTCAGATCAATTAACTAAGGCAGAAATACAATATAAATAAGAACTTCATTATGAAACATCTCAAAGGCACTACCAATGATAGATTCATAATGTTGACATCAATTCTTAAGAACCAAACTTGATATTGATAAATCATGTGCTCCGAACACCAGATAATGCATTTCAAGTTACAATGGATGTTGATGTTGCAAACACTGCATAAAATAATTATATATAATGGCAAACAACATCTCAACCTACAAGAAGAAGATGAATGGACATAATAATTTAAAAGAAGAGTCAACGTTGCAACCTTAAAGAAGAAGAAAAATGCAAGATAAAAAAATTTAAAGAGAGAAAAATATAACTGATCCCAATGGAATGGTTGAGAGAGATTTGAAAAAATTTAAAATAATTTTTTGAAAGGTCTTAGATAATATTGCTTCACCAAGCATGTGCTATATTTGTCAAAAAAATTGTATTTGAATAAATGTTTCTTGAACCCGTAAATGACCTGTAGACACTAGAATTATGCACCATGTCTGTGTCTAGTAACCTAAAATCTTGAAATAGGCTAAGTCTGGTATCTTCAAACCCTAAAATAGGTTAAGTCTAAAATGTGGTAGAACCCTCCAAAATTTATAATTAGCATCGTAACTCCTCGAGGTCCAAAACCCCTCTCAAACATCCTGAAAGTATATACATAAAATATAAGAAAGTAAATGTCCATATGTATATACTGCCTATTTAACCTATGGTAATTACTAATTACTATGGTAACTATTTAACCACCCACAATCCTGAAATATCTAAGGAAAATCCATTATAAAAAAAAAATACCCTCCAATAACCTTCCTTATAATCCAAAACTTGTGCAATAACTTTAGGTTACATTGATCGAGATTAGCACACAATTGTAAATAGTCAAATCTCACCTAATCCTAAAAAATGTGAATCAATAATTATTCTTCTTGATCAGTACTGATTCTCCCACATTGATGTTGATTATATCATATCTATGTTGATTACATATACATGTGCATTGCTCTTTGCAAAGGATGTGATTTTTGACTATAAAAATGTTGAAGGCATACTTCTAGAAGTTTCCCTATGTTATTGATGCTGCATGAAAATATAAGTTATAATCAAAGATCTTGATGTCCTTTTTGAATCCCAACATTTCAATCAAAGATCATGTTTATCCCACAAAGAGCTTGGGATTCAGAATATCCATTGGAAGATGGTAACACAGTCTAAGTAAGTTTATTTTGCTAATTATCTTAATCTAAATTCATCTTATTTTCATTATTTGTATCTATTTGCCCTTAGAAAGCTTCATGAAATCCTAATTTTATCCAAAATCATCCTTTAAGATTTGATCATCATATTCTAGTAGAATCATCACCGATTCATATAGAGTCATCACCGATTCATACAAAGTCATCATCGATCACGCTCTATGTTTTTATTATTATGTTTTATAACCTGAGCTATTTTTGACAACATGAATTAATCTTAATTAAAGAATTTATATCTATTTATCTTAATCATTTGCATCTATTTATATCATTTATCTTATCAAGTTATATTTTATATGATCTACATCTCTTAAAAAATATTTTTTAATCTCTTTTATCTTTCATATATATCTTGTAATCTTTATCATTTTTATCCATTTAAGTGCATAAACAATGGATTGACATCCTTATAAGAAACTGTACCACTTCTTGAAACTGATCTTTAATCAGGCTATCCATCCATCTCTTTTATTAATCTATTTTTGTCAAGTATTCACATGTGTGTAGGTTAGCCTTCCCATCCAAAAAGGAGCTCTCACTATCATTAGATTCAAGCAGTGCACAACATCTTTCGATGCACAGGTATCCACATAAACCCTATTTTATTTCAAGTTTTTAATAAGTCACATTTCAAATTTAAAAAAATGAAAAACTAATTAAACATTCTGGCACGCCTGGTGGGACCACTAAGGTCTCACTCTTTTTATTAAAATTTATTTCTGAATTTGTTTATTTCTCTCCCTTTATTCTATGTGTTCAATTCATCCAAAGAAAATCAAAATTGCATTTTTTTTAATTTTTAAAGGTTAAATAATCTGCATCCATTTTGTCTTCTTAGTTTACTCATATAGAATAATCTAGGTGGTGAATTTATCATAGTCATCACTTTTATCACACACAAACCAAATCACATTCACAACAAACCCATCAAGACATCTAACATAAGGGAGCCGATGGGGATTTCATCACCTCATGATAACCTTCTTCCTGACGATACCACTTGGATTTCACCACTAAGGGGAGGATCAACTTAGTGCTCTAGTTGATTATAAACTTTGGTCTATTAGTATATTATGGCTAAGACCCTGACACACTTATGCTACAACGTGTGAAGTGAGGGGGTAGGCCCCAACGCCAAGCTAAATATCGATACCAATATATAATTCTTTGAAAATCAAAATAAAACCTGAGACCATCCTTAGATTACCACTTCTTAGGACCCTTTATATCCTTATTTTTTAATTATTTTCCACAATTTAAGTTAAGAAAGTAAAAAATTTTTAGAAATGAATTTGGCATGTGTGTCTTTTCCTTCACACTAAAGTGAGGTAAATCAAAAAAATAATATTCTTATTTGTGTTGTGTTTTATGCTTTAATTTTTTTGGCATTCATATTCCTCAGTGGAATATTCACCAAAACCCCCTACATCTCCAAAATACATTAGGGATAGTCCTCCACAGTTTTATCCACAAGAAGACCTTGGGTTTGCTAGCATTTTATATAGCAACCCAATATCCATTAACCCCTATTTTACATCACAAAAGAGACATATCCCTATTTATCCCCTTCCTAAATCTAATCTATTTAGACATATCCCACACCTAGAAGGATCTGATAGACACTTGGTGGCTATGGTTGAAACCATAGGCCCTTAAACACCACCACCACCAACTAGTCCTCATGCAACAAATAACTACAACACAATACCACCATTGGTAACTAGTAGTCATCCTTTTTCCACCACTAATGTTGGAATAAACTAACCACCTCTAACAAAATCCAATATTTTCATGACTAACATTCAATCCCATAGCAATATCACTTTGTAACTTGTGTCTTATATACCACCAACAACCCCCTTACAAAATCTAGCATTTTCCATACCTACGATACTACAAACAATCTAAACACATGTGGCCACCAACCATCAACATTTAATACCTCTATTCAATCCTCTCAAATGCCTCCCTAGTATCAATATGTATCATCTTTTAATTCATCCTTTCAATAGTCCATACCCTCCTAGTATCATCCCTATATTACCTCAACTCCATCAATCAACACCATGACCATTGGTTACCACCTAGCTCAATCTCTTCCCATGTCATTACCTCCCCAAAAACATCCTCAATAGAATTACACACCTCCTAAAATCTTAAGTGGTATTCCCCCACATGATCCTTAATTGGACATCCTTTTCACCTTTATGGATAGAATGTCCCATCTAGAAGTACCCACCTTAGAAAATACAGGTATACCCTCCCATGAATAAATCTGCAAGGAGCCTATAAACCTAGTAGTGCCCATTTTACCATATCTTATGTAGTGGAAATTACCTAAATTTACCAAATTTCAAAACAAAGAAGATCTCTAGCAGCACCTTAGGTCATTTAGACATGCGTGTTACCCATAGCCCATGACAATGCCCTCCTCTTAAGAACTTTTCTAATATCCATAGCTGGACCATATTTGGATTGGTATAATTCTATTACCCAAAACTCTATATTTTCATTTAGTCAATTAGCCTAGATTCTCCTAGAGAAATTTTCGATAAACATCAGAAGGAAAAAAACCATCATTGACTTATATGCTATCTAACAATTTGAAGATGAACCCTTTATCGACTTTGTTGCCTGATGGCATAATATTGTCAATCAATTATCCTTTTCTCTTTCCCAACTAGAACTTATTGAATTATTTTTTGGGTCATACATTAGGCATATCTCATCTACACTCCAAATATAATCTTTCAAAAATTTCAATGAAGCATTGATTATGGCTTGAAAACTAGAAATTCAAGCCCTTGAGTAATGTAAAGTTAGATTGTGGAACCAAAATGCTAAATCATAACCCTTTAAGGAATTCAAAAACCCCAAGCTAAAGGGCAGTACCAATGTTTTAGTTTTAAATGTTGCCCTTCCATTGACACCCAACCAATCCAGTTGTTCTTCTTACCAAACACAACCTCGAAGATCACCGACGTGATTTCCCATATAAAGTATACACCTTTAGGGGAATCTTATGCTTCCATCCTTGATAAGATTTTGAAGGACTCTATCATAGAGATTCCTCTGATTGAGCCTATTGATTATTCCTATCCTAAACCAAGTTATTTTAAGGAAAATTAATTTTATGGCTAGCATCGTGTAATAGTTCATGATGTTAATATATACCACTATTTCAAAAGTCTAGTACAAAATCTTATCAATAAAGGGGAAATTAAATTAGACAACCCCAATGCTCCCCTAAATCATTCTTTAGAAGTCTCTAGACAACCATTCCCAATCATCCCTCATCATCAAACTCTTTAAAAACACATACTGAAGATACCCAACAATAGGAAATTCACATGATGAATACTATCAAAGACCAACTTCTACCATAAGAAGTTATTGTGTCTTTGAACTCATCCCTTGAAATACCAGACCTCCCTATAGGAGATACATTGGAGGAAAAACAATCCGAGGTGATTGAAACCATCCCCATCACCCATTCCAACCCTATTGATCTCATTACATGGGATCCCCCAAAGGAGGAATCTTCAAAAGATCTTTGCAAATCCACTCCAAAAATAGAAGATAAAAAGGCAAAATTAAATAAATGCCTTGGTATCTTGAAATAAAAATCTCTCCAACACCCACCTATAAGATTATAAATCCTATCGCCATGCAAAGGTAAAAAAATTAAATCTAGTTAGAACAATATCACTAGAACATCTAATAATATTAAAAGGGGAAAATCAATAATGCCTCTAATCCAAAGTAGACCATCCATTTTAGGACTCGCCCTTCAGCCAAATGGTCTTTCATGACCATTAAGTCACCCTCTAAAGGGCCTATTCAAAAGTATCCTCCTCTCTTACTGACACCAAAACCTTCAGCCAAATCCTCCACCTCTAAACACCAAAAGATTTCACTTAAAGACAAAAATAAAACACCTCCTGATAAGCCTATATAGATGACAAATGCCAAATACAAATCATCTCAAAATTTTATACCCCAAAAGGATGATAAGCCACAACTAGACCCCTTACAAGGGTCATACACTACCATTCTTAACCAAAATTTTCAAGCATCCCTCATTTCTTTACCACCTCTCAAACATTTTAGTCCCCACATTAAAAAATCTCCTTGGTATAAATAAGATAAGGTATTCACTCATCATAGGACTCTTGGACATGATATTGAAAATTGTAATGCATTTAAAGCCATTGTTTGGGATCTTTTTGAGGATGGTGACCTTTTAAATAAGGAATTTTACCTTGATCCCATCTTTGACTAGGAAGCACGGCTCACTCCTTCTATCTCTTCATAAGAGTTATCAAAGTAGGCCCAAAATCACTCACCAACTTTAATAGGCAAACCGTTCCTACAAATAAACACCATTGATATAACTATGCTATCACAAGCACAAGCTCCTAAAGCTCAAAATTCAACCAAGGCTAATGCACCCATCATGGGAGATCATGACTCTACATTACATCAATGCCTCAAATATACCTATAAAGGTGAAATCCATGCTTTCCCAAAAAACCCATGTTGTTTTAAGCAACTCTAACTCGGGGAGTATTACTTATCTACACTTGATACCCATCTAACTCCTCAACTACATGTTCTTCCTACTCGACAATCTTCTTATCATCCTACCTTTAGAGAGGCTACCTCCCTTAGTTTCTTGTCACCTCTATACCCATTTAAATTATGGGGGATAGATCAATCCTCCTCATAAATTAGCATGTCATAAATATGAGAAAAGAGTAATCAAGGAAATTTTTCTCTTAATTGACTTGAATCATATGGATGTGGGGCATATCATTTGGCATCCCTCAAAGGCAAACTGGAAATGAGTCTCTCAGTGCTTTACATCTGTACTTTATTTATTGTTAATTTTTTTGGTAATCCACAAATCAACTCAAACTTCTTGTTTATTATATCCATAAATCCCCACACATATAACCTATAATGATATAGAATTATGTGGTCATCCGATAACACTTTCTTCATGACCTTAAATGTGAGTACCTTGGCTCTGCTCATAGAATTTTTATACTAGATACACTCTACCTATATATAGGATGGAGCCCCAAAATATTATTTCCCACAATAAAGATCACAATATCACCCTATGCCATAACTTTATCTTTGAGAATGTGACTTAGGCCAACTCAAAGTCAATCTATTTTTGCCTTAATTTTAAAATCAGTAATACGGGATTAAGAATCAAGCAATGGGAAATATCATCAAATTTTCACTTGAATTACATCTATTCAAGAAAGTATAAAATCATAGATTGATCCCTTGAAGGATAGCTATTTATAAAAAGCATAAAAGTATATACTATTCCCTTGAAGGATAATTTTTCATAAAATCTATATAGACCACTCCCTTGAAGGATGGTTATCCAAAATCAAAAAGTAAGAAATATTCTTGCATTGATTAACTTTCCTATGTTATCCAAAACTTATCAAGCATGCCCATCAAAATATAAAATCAAAAGTCAAGTAATATCCCAAGAAAACTTCTTGCATAGAGAAACTTTCCCAAATTTAGCAGACTCATTGTATTGATCAGTTTATGAAAAATGTAAACATGGGTTGGGCCTAGTTGGCCCTATTGTCATTAGTAAATTAAGACTTAGCCTCTAACCTAAGGAGATATTATAATCCTAAATCCATATCTACCCATCTTCATATCATTTCCCATTTTTAGGAATCTTAGGCTTGGTTGATTGACGATCACCAAAGAATTTATTATAATTAGACAAGGCTTGCAAACTGTATTAATCATAAATGAGCTCATGCCTCACCATAATCTCAACAAATTAATGAGTTTAAGTCCACCTCAGTTACTCTTTTTCTCATATATCGTATAACAAATCCATAAGCACCATCCATCCATCCAATGCAAACCATCTAAATTTGTTAGATTTGATCTATATTTATCTAATAATCAAATGACATTTCGACTATACTATTTATAGCCACAATAATGATCAATGTTAATCCATGTTATCAAATTTGATCCTTTTTTTGGATTTACTTGTATGCTTCATAACAGATAGTCTTGTACCCAAGCCAAAAAGATTACAACCATTATAATTATGATATTTTACACTTAGCACCTTAGGTTAGTGGATGATGACCCTTTGATGGTCCCACAACCTATCTTGGCTCACTCTCATTAGGGACAAATCACTGGCAGATCTTAAAAGAGCATGTTTCACCTTGTGACATATATGTTTATATGTGGTTCTCCAACTCTTAACACAACAAATTCTTTGGTTAGACCTCCCTATCATTTGTTTCTTTGTAGCCTTTATTTAAACCCACTTGTTCATAATGATGGTAATCTATTTTTATCCTTGGGTAATTTCTATATGTAATACCCCTATCCTTGTAAGTGCAAACAAGTTGTTCATTTAAGAATTCATGTCATTTGCATTCAATTTTACCCCTTAGATCCTCATCCAATCCTACCATCCACATCATTTCAGACCCATCACCATCTCATTATCCTATGCTAGCTCTCAATTTGAGGGGGAATACCTCCTCACATACCTAGGGCATCAAAACCCTCACAGTTTTTATCTCACAGCTAGTTGTTACACACTGCTAGAAAAAGGGGGGAAATGAAGAAAAATAGAATTATGCACCATGGCTGAGTCTAGTATCCTAAAAGCTTGAAATAGGCTAAGCATGGTATCCTAAAATCCTAAAATAGGTTAAGTCTAAAATGTGGTAGAACCCTCTAAAATCTATAATGTTCAACATTAGTCCTAATTGTTCAAAACCCCTCTCAAACATCCTTAAAGTATATACATAAAATATAACTTAAAGTATAAGAAAGTAAATGTCCATATGTATTTACTACCTATTTAACCTATGATAATTAATAATTACTATAGTAATACATTAACCAACTATAATCTTGAAATATCTAAGTAAAATCCATTATATAAAAATAGATAATACCCTCCAACAACCTACCTCAAATCAAAAACCCATGAAACAACTTTAGGTTACATTTACTGAGATTAGCACATGGTTGAAAATAGTTAAATCTCACCTAATCCTAAAATAGGTGAATTATAAATGATTCTCCCTAATCAATGCCAATTCTCCCTCGATCGGTGCCAATTCTCCCAGAGCTATGTTAATTACATATACTTGCACATTACTCTTTGTAAAGGACTTGATTTTTGACTACAAAAACATTGAAGGAATACTCCCAAAAGTTTTCTTATGTTTCTGATGCTACATGAAAATATAAATTATAATCAAATATATTGATATCCTTTTTGAATCCCAATGTTGCAATAAAAGATCTTGTTTATCCCATAAAGATCTTGGAATTTAGAATATCTATTAGAAGATGGTAACCCAGTCCAGGTAAGTTTATTCTACTAATTATCTTAATCTAAATTCATCTTATTTTTATTATTTGTATCTATCTACACTTAGAAAGATTCAATAAATCCTAATTTTATCCAAAATCATCCTTCAATCTTTGATCCTCATATTCTAGTAGAATCATTGCCGATTCATTTGAATTGACGTTGATTCATATAGAATCATCACTGATCAGGTTCTATATTTTTATTATTATATTTTGGAATCTGAGATGGTTTTAACAACATGAATTAAACTTAATCAAAGAATCTATATCTATTTATCTTAATCATTTGCATCTATTTATATCATTTATCTTATCAAGTTATGTTTCATATGATTTGCATCTTTTAAATATCATTTTATAAGCTCTTTTATATTTCATATATATCTTGTCTTTATTAGTTTTATCTATTTAATTGTATAAAAAGTGGGTTGACATCCTTATAAGGAAGTGTACCACTTCCTAGAACTAATATTTGATCAGGTAGTCCACCCATCTCTTTTATTAATCTATTTTTGTCATGTATTCACATGTGTGCAGGTTAGCCTTCCCAACCAAAAAGGAGTTGTCACTATCACTAGATTCAAGAAGTGCACGTCTTCTGATCCATAGGTATCCACATAAACCCTATTTTATTTTGAGTTTTTAGTAAGTCATATTTTAATTTAAAATAAAATGAAAAAAAACTTAAACACTTATATATAATAGATGTCGATAAGAGAAAGGTCATCATCAATTTTTAGCATCGAATAATATGGATTATAGACCACAAGCAGTATATCTTTCAAAATTAACACAAGTTGAATACATATTAATAGCCCATGTCAACCCAATACTAAAATTCACACATGCAATAAGAGGTCAATATAAATAAAAAGGATATACAATCAGTTTTCCATAAGAATTAAAATAAATTACTAACGTTTTAACACATCAAATAAATTTTTATTTAATGTTTATAGTTCGATGAGGGATCAATATGGAATAAATTACAACTTTGATGTCAATAGATAGAAAATATAAAAGACACTAAAATATAAAATAGAACATGACATGTTTTATTCAGATGTTTAGATTGATGAAAATGCATTCAATGATCTTACACCTAAATCTAATGAAAATATCTTTAACCAGTCAAACTCTATCCATATGAAGTTTGAATCTAATGTAAATCAAGTAATATTTATGGGTCCATTGAAAATAATAGTTACACATAGCATTATAATGAAATTAGGAAGTGTCAATGCACTAATGGGAGGTTTAAATGATGAACTTACTGTGGGGTTATTGATTGCTATCGATGAAAGGGTCATGTTAACTTCTAATATTTAGATATAAATAGGTCTTGTAAATGGAACTCTAGGGTATATAATAAGTATAATCTACAAACCTAGGATTGGCCTACTAGAACCACCAACATAAGTTATGGTCAAGTTTGAAAGTTACTCGAGAATACTGTTTAAAGATGAATCTTCATATACAATTCCAATTACACCAATACAAAGGGAATGCACAACCCAACTACCTTTATGGTTGGATTGAACATTAAAAATATACAAATCATAAGGTTTGAATCTTTTAAAATTCCTAATTGATATAGGTCAAATAGAAATAACATGATTAACATTTGTGGCTATATCCTGTGTAAAGTCCTTGGAAGGACTAAGACTATTACCTCCATTTAAACATATTACCATTATGAATAGCTCAAAAATGGAAAACAACTTTCTAAATCAAAATCTAAGGAAGAAAAGTTGAAACTCTTAGAGGAAAAATAATTTCATGTACTAATAAAAAAATTCATGTACTTATTCATTATTTGAGATTTTATGTGATGTGTAATTATTCATTATTTTACATTTTCTGTGATGGGTATGGTATATTTTGATGAGTACTAAATAAATATTTAGATTAATAATTATGTATATTAAAGTTATGTGTGATTTAATGTAATGTGTATTGCACTTTTGTATGATTTAATGTGATGTATATTAAATATTTCAAGTTTTATGAAAAGCTTCATACTGTATGTTAAATAAATACATAAAACACACATCTACTAGCATACCTATCATAGTTTAATCTATGTAAAATATGTCGATAGATATCATTCTCAAGGTGCCTATTCAATTTATATCACAAATATAATATAATATAGGCACCTTGATAATGATATCTCTCAACGTCTTTTACATAGATTTATCAAAGATAGTTATGCTAGTTATAATTCATCTATATTTAAAATAAAAATATATTATGATCTTGAAGGACACTTACTATAAATATTATTATTACATATAAATAAATAATAAATTTAATCAATAAACATTACATATTTAATTTTTTTTGAAAGAATATTAAAATTTAATACTAAATTTTTTAAACTTTATATTTAAGTATTCATCTAAAATATATTATAATTAAGTGGAATAGTTCGAGTACAAGCCATTTTTATTAAATACCACCTATTATTGTACGTGCCAAAAAAAGTTCTATATACATTATCATTTTTAAATATTTTTCAATCTTTGGTCAATCATGTGCTTAAACAAGATGTTTTATTTTAATCCTTCTAAAGTTTTGCATCTCTAAATTTTAGAATATTCTTTATGGCCCAATTGAGGAATATTCTATTTTTTTAATATGCCTAAAATTTGACTATATAAAAATATTTGAAAGTGATGTCTCATATCATATAGACTTATTCTAATGTCTTTTTATGACATTAAGGACCACTCTTAAAATTAATGGCCCAAGTTTTATAATATTAATGTCCCATATCAAAATTGATGGTTTAAGTGAGATTAAAACTCCATTCATAATTCTGAGAGAAAAGCACATTTAATTGCTAATGTTAATGGAGTTGAAGAAGGGAGAGAGGTTGAATTCTTTAGTTCATGAGATTAAATTCTATTTAGAATTTTATTCTGATCAATGCTTGTCTTTTCCTAACTCTTGCAATGTCAAGAACCCACTTGTCAGTGAATACATCATAGGTAAATAATATTCTAAACATGTTTTTATGATTACATATATAAATATTTTTACCTAAGTTTGTTTTCAACTATGGACTTTATTTTTTGGATAAAACTGTTGTGTTTGGTTTTTTCTTGTGTGGTTTAGCTTATTTAACTAAAGCTCACCCTGTTGTGAAAGAGTATTTTTATCAGTTTGGGAAAATTATTGTATTATTATTTAGGTATTGCCAATGTTTAGTAATCTCAAATTTGGTATTAGCCACCAACCCAACAACCTCCCTCAATTAAATCTCAACTTTGTGCATGCATTCCAATTTATAATGTTTTTACATTCAAATTATTTTGTAGACTTGAGAAGATGTAAAGTAAAGTAAATATGTAATAATGGAAGAGTTTCCTACATAATTTACCCAATAGAGTAGCTTTCATTAGGGTGTAGAACACAAAATCCTCCTTCAGAGTTATTCCATCTATTAGGTTTAACTTCCCCCCTCAAATTTATAGATCAATTAATTCACCTATTTAAATTTATGCCTAGATTAATTTAGTGGTTTTAGTATGATGGAATATATTGGAAACACACATGTACATTGGATTATTTTTAAGTATTAATATGCTAATGTCTATTAAAAATAAGCATATATGTGCATGATAAGGGGAAAATAAAGGAGCTCATGATAAAAATTGTTAAGCATAAATGGTAAATGCCAATATCAAATTATCTTCTTTTCCATTCATGGTCTTGTGGTTTAGTTTTCATGCTCCAAGTAGCTGAGTTTATTTATTTTCCTCTATTTTTTAACATGAACTTAATGAATACTTCAATTGACAAGGCTAAATTTCTCAATTTACTCTCAAAATTGATAAACTCCAAAAACGCCATGGAGATAAATATAAATGTTTGTTACTCACTTCTTAAAATTTCTCTTGCCTTGTTTGACGATTGATGAAAAAAGGTATACAAATATGCATTTCCTAAATTCTTATAGTGTTTTGATTTTGACACTCCAATTTGTTTGAAAAACCCTTATTTTGGGGTCCATTAGTAGTCAATTTTTAAATTAATTTCAAAGGTCTATCATGTGCATTAGAGATGTCATGGGTAAGTTCATTGAGTTGGGGGACAATTCTATGGAAATTTATCATAATACGTACACATTATTTCAAACTAGGATCTAGAATAATGAATCTAAACACATCAATTTTTTATTATTAGTCATAACACATATGCATTATATTTACTTCCTATAAAACATAATAATCCCTAAAAATGAGGGCATCAAATCATTATTGCCTATTTTTTATTTACTTTGTCCTTCTCTATGCCAAACTATGTTCACGTTATACTTGGAGGAGGAGAAAAAATTCTATCATCACATGTTATCTTGATAAATCAACATTGTTACTATGGAGGGGAGGTAAGCAATCAAAAACCAAACTTATTAACACAATATTTTAACATTTTTTTTTTAATTTGCATTATTTTATTATTAAAACACATTTTTAAATAACCTGTTCAACTATAAGAAAACCTCCTCTTAACCCTCCTATCCATCTACCTAAACCTCCTAGCTCTCCTATCTCTCCTAGAGTTCCAAAAAATCCCCCCTAGGAAGTCAGGAGGATTTCATTTCATGTATAGTGGAAAATAAAATAGAAATTGAACAAAAAATTAAGAGAATGAGGGACCCCAATTTCACCAACACCCACTACATCTATTTGGCCAATACCATATAGTTAATATTAGGTCAAGTTGAATCAATAAAGAGAGTCAAATTTATAGATGTGCATCATATAGGGATGGATTTAGGGATTACTATGTCAAAAAATTATTAACATGTGAGGTGAAGGATTAAAAAATATCAAAATAACCAATTTGTTCCTTATTCATTATCCCATCAACCAATACACCTTTACACTATCCATAAAATAGTTCTTGATCCACTGATGCTAGCAAAATTTGATTATGAACATTTTTTTGGATGGATGATGTTTGATTAGACACCGTGTAACAACCATGATGTCCCATTGTATTTTTTGAGGAAACTCTACTAATATTTTGTCCTTAATGAGATTACCAATTATCTAGACTACTCAAAATTTTATGGATGATTTAAAGGCTATATGTGGGATAAACTAGGTGTAGATCATGTACCTAATTAGCCTAGAAGGCTTCCTACCCAAAATACACTTCAGCCCAAGATCCCCTCTATGGTGAAGAAGGGTGTGGAGATTAATACTTTGCATGTGATTAGTGTGATTACTAACACACTAGTTCAACATATGTGTAAGCTTTCTGAGACTGATGCTATATATATTCCATGCATGAGACATACCCAACCTCACCATTGTGATGATGTGGTGCTATATGCACTAAACCTTCAAATGATGATGGTAGTGCTTCTAAGGGATTAAATGATATAATTTTGAGCGATGAGTTTTTAGCATGTACATTTGGTGTGCCCACACCAGTCACTAAACATATATAGGTATATTTTATATTTGACATGTTAAATTTTAGTTATATTTATATTTAATAGCTAACAATTAATTTAGACATAAATTAAATAATATATATGTAATTTTCTATGTTGTAGGAGGAGATAGTGCCATCATCTTCATGGTCCTTTATTGCATTTTTGGTCCAGTCAATGTTTACATATGCATAACCAATTTTTGGGCCATCTACTATTCCATTTGTTGATGTTACAATGTTCACATATACAAAGGTAATTTTGAGTTAATATTATAATATATGTACATGTTTTTATTTTTATATATCTATGTTCTTGATTAAAAATCATAAATGTTCAAATTAAAATTTGAATGATAGTGATGTGAATGCAAATTATATGTGTGAGATGTATTGAAAGATATAGAGAGAAAATACCTAACCTAAGAACCCTTAATTGAATATATACCTTATAGGGTGAATAATGGATCTTTGAATGCTTTTAATAATGATCAACCCTATAGAGAGTCTCCTTTAATGTCTAATGATGTCTTTCTCCCATTTTTTTTACAAAATATATTCTTCCTCCTATTTCTCCTAATTACATATTTTTGGTGTTCCTCCACCTTCTCAAACTTATTTTAATGCTTCACAAGTTTATTGATTATCATCTCTTCTTCATAGTGTTTCTTAAGTACTCAATAATTTCATTGTTACCTATAGTACCACTACTTATCTTTCAAATCCTTAAGTTATTTATTTTATGTGAATCATTCATTCTATGAAATATATTATGTTAAATTTATCTATCAAGGATCTCAAAATTCAAGTACACTACTATTAAAAATACACTCAATCTATTTTATTCCTGGGTCCTTTTGACCAAATTCCTCCCTAATTTTGTGCTTTTCTTTTTCATATTTTTATTCTCTTTATGTTTTAATTCCATGATAATAGGGTATTAACATGAGATATAAATGTTTATAAACAAACAAGTGCACAATGTATGTATAGGATAAGGAATAAATCAATACATCTCAACCTCACCATTGCAGATGTTGTGGTGTTAGATGCACTATACCTTCAAATGATGATGGTGGTGATTCTAAGGGATTTTATGATATAATTTTGAGTCATGAGTTTTTAGAATCTACATTTGGTGTGCCCACATCAGTCACTACACATATACATTTGTATTTTATATTTAACATGTTACATTTTAGTTATATTTGTATTTAATAGCTAACAATTAATTTATACATAAATTGAATAATATATATGTAATTTTTTATGTTGTAAGATGAGATAGTGCCATCATCTTCATGGTCCTTTTCTATATTTTTAGTCCAAATGATGTTTACATATGTACAACCAATTTTTGGGCCATCTACTATTGCATTTGTTGATGTTACTAGGCCAATATTCACATATACAAAGGTAATTTTGAGTTAATATTGTACTATGTGTACATGTTTTTATTTATATAGATCTATGCTCTTGACTAATAATCATGCATGTTCAAATTAAAATTTGAATGATAGTTATGTGAATACAAATTATATATGTGAGATGTGTTGAAAGATATAGAGAGAAAATTCCTAACCTAAGAACCCCTAATTGAATATATACCTTGTAGGGTGAATAATGGATCTTTGAATGCTTTTAATAATGATCAATTTTATAGAGAGTCTCGTTTAATGTCTAATGATGTCTTTCTCCCATTTTTTCCAAAATATATTCTTCCTCTTATTTCTCCTAGTTTCATATTGTTGGTGTTCCTCTACCTTCTCAAACTTATTATAATGCTTCACAAATTTCTTGATTATCATCTCTTCTTCATAGTGTTTCTTAATTACTCAATAATTTCATTGATACCTATAGTACCACTACTTTTCTTCCAAATCCTTAAGTTATTTCCTTTGTGTGAATCATGCATGATATGAAATATATTAAGTTAAATTTATCTATAAAAGATCTCAAAATTCAAGTACACTATTATTAAATAGTACACTCAATCTATTTTATTCCTATGTCCCTTTGACCAAATTCCCCCCTAAATTTGTACTTCTTTTTTTCATATTTTTATTCTCTGTGTTTCTACTTCCATGCCAATGGGGTATTAACTTGATATATAACCGTTTAGAAAAACACAAGTGAACAATGCATGTATAGGATAAGGAATGAATCAAGAAAGTTTGTAGAGTTTTAGAGGTTAAGAGTGATAGAATTTTAATTATAAGACTTGAATTATAGTGGCTAGGGAAAATTATTATCTTGATTATTCAAATTACATAATTTCCATTTGATTATGCAAGTGAAAATTCATATAATGATTAGGTCTTACATCACCACAAATTATTTTTTTTACTAAATTTCTTGTTGGTTTCCAATTGTTATAGAGAGAAAAGGGTTTTGAATTTTTTTGACTGATTATGGGTTTAATAAAGGAGATAAATTTTCCATATATCTTCAATATTTTATAAAAAACTAAGTGAGGTTGTTTTTTCTATTTATGATCATAGTAGATTCTCCTCCATCTCTGTGAGCTAAGATAAACACATGTATTACTGATATAATGCCATTTATGTAGGCACTCATCGAGGTACATGTTAACTTATAATTTTTAATTTTAAATATAATTTATTTTAATAATTTTACTAGATAGTTGAGAAAATATAACTTATGTGAATGTATTGTGTATGCATGTTTGTTTAATGACATCTAATAGTTCCATTCAAATAATTATCAAAGCACCTTCTCATGTTTTGTTCCCATTTTACATGTAATTTCATGCACCTCAACCTATTATTGTCCCTATTTAGCATTAGATGTAGGTTGAGCATGACCATGAAATTTCCAGTAAGTGCATATTTAAATTATTTTTTTAACTTGGTTACATGTATAGTATGTAAATTTTCTAATAATATTTATATTTGAATGGGTTTATCTACATGTGAGCTATGAGCATGAAGGACTTGTAGTCTGACCTTGGAGGAATCCAAGGCATCTCATGGATCTCCATTTATGATCAGGGCATCCCAACGAGAGTCTTCTTTGAGGAAGGCAATGAGGAGACTAAAATGAGTAGGATGTCTTAGGTGATGTACTTATTTGTATGCATATAAGGAAATGCACACATTTTTGGCATTGTAAGTGTATATGACATTCACCTAAAATTATATTATGTTGTTAGATGATGTAATTTATTGTATGCCTATATGGAAATGTATGCATTATTTCCATCATGTGCTTATATGGAATTCAATCGACATTATATTATGTTCTTGTTTTGTATGCCTTTATGGAATTTATGGATACACATATATGTTCACTTTTTGTGGTGATCATATTTTTGCATATAATTTGGCTCACATTATTATTACAAAAATAAATTTTATGGTTGGTTAAATATGATCATATTTAATATTTTATTTGTACAAATTATTAAAACTATCTTACAATATTTCAATATGTGTTGTAATTAAAACTATATGAGATAAAACAATATAATGTTTGAGATAGAGTCATATATTACTGTGAAGTGCCTCTCATGATTGGGTTACACCATTTGGGCTACACGATTTAGGCTACACTATTTATAAATATTATAATGTGGATACCCCTTCTACACTAGTTTAATAATATTTGGGGCTTAATATTCATGTTTTGTATTCACTAAATGTATAGACATACCACATTTCTATTACAATTATAATTGAAACAAACAATGGAATACAAATTTATTGCTTACCTTCTTTGGATGCCATTATACATTTTACTTGTGTAAGTTTGATGAAGTGGTTATGTTATACCTTCTCCTTTGGGGTGTTCTATCTTTGAAGATGCTTTCAATTCTTGTTTGATGATTATGCCTTTTTAAAAATGTTATCCTCTTCTTAGAGTCAAATTGCATTCAACCATGTAATCATGAAGTGGTGTTGTGATATATCCTTCTCCATAAAGTTTTTACCCTTATTTTAGAGACTCTTATTTAGCCCTTTAAGGTAGTGCAAGATTGTAATTCTCATGTCTCCTAAGGAATTAGAATATTCTAGTGGTTATACCTCTTTTATTTCATTACCTAAACTTTGTTCTCTCCATCTCCACTACACTCATCTTATCCATTTATTATATTCTCATCATATATTTTCTCAACACACACACACACACACACACACACACACACACACACACACACACACACACACACACACACATGTATGTGTGTATGTGTACACACATGAATGCATACATACACACACATAATTTTATATTGGATCACGTTGATGGAACCTTCAAGACCAATATATGGCACACATTGTAGTAATGGGTCCTAAAATGCAAATTTTTGTAGTGAAGAGACCAGTTCTTGAGCTCCAATTGGAATTTATGCCTATGGGACCTCTGAGTGAAAATAATCACTTTTTACACATATAGATAGGAAAATTATATTTTATCCTATGACTTAGACATCCAAATCCACCTAGAAGCATGTTTTCATTAATCCTTAAGAGTTTGGAAACATTGACAACAAATGTTGTTAAAGTTGAAGTGAAGGTTGGAAAAATCCACTTTTAGTGCTTTGTGGATGGAAAATTTTGATATAGAGACATCTAGGGTGGTGGATAACATCTAATATCAATTTTTTGGCCTATGATCATGCCTGATCAAGAGACCTACCATCATTCTGGCCTCAAGAACACCCTTCCTAATACAACAAAAGTGTAATTTTTAAGCCTAACTTCAGACATGCATAAAAAAGAAATCATATGTCCTTTAGATGAACCCAAAAAAGTATCATGTACATGTTAAATACTTATAATTTACACTTGGATCACATTGATGGAACCTTCAATACCAATCCTTGGCACACATTATAGTAATAGGTCATAAAATGTAACTTTTTATAGTGAAGATATAAGTTCTTAAGCTCCAAATAGCATTTATGCCTCTGGGACCTTTAGGTGAAAATACATCACTTTTAACATGTAAAGATAGTAAAACTAAACATTATCCTACACATTATCCTATGACATAAATGTCTAAATCCACCTAGAAGTGTGTTTTATCTATTATTTAGGAGTGCAAAACCACTAATAACAAATGTTGTCAAAGTTAAAGTGGTAGTTGGATAACTCCACTTTAGGTGTTTCATGGTTGTAAAATGGTGATAGTAACACATATGGGGTGGAATATGATGTCTAGGTATATGTTATTAGCTTATGATCATGATCAGTTGAGAGACCCACTACCCATTCTCACCTCAAGAATGCCCTTCCCAACAAGAAAAATGACATTTTTAGCTTAACATCAGACATGAATAAAAAAACATAATTCATGTGGATGAACCATAAGAACCATTTAATGCATATATAATCCATCTAATTTAACCTTGTTTCATTTTGATGTAACCTTCAAGACCAATCTTTGGAACAAGTTGTAGTTATGGGTCCTAAAATATAAAGTTTTTATAATGAAGAGATAAATTCTTAAACTCCAACTAGAAATTATGTCTCCAAGACCTCCAAGTCCAAAATCATCACTTCAATAAAATATATATGGGAAAATTACATGTGATCACATGAAATCGACATCCAAATCCATCAAGAAGCATGTTTTGACTACTATTTAGGAGCACATAAACACTAATAACAAATGTTGTCAAAGTTAAAGTGACAATTGGAGAACTCCAATTTTGGTGATTTGTGGATAAAAAATAGAAATTCCAAGACATATAGAGTGGTGCATAACATCTAGGACCAAGTTTTTGGTCTTTGATCATGTCCTTCCCAATATAAAAAAATGCATTTTTTAACTTAACTTTAGACGTGCGTAAAATAAAAAATTGTAAGTCATTTGATTAAAGTTGAAGAACCTTAAAGTACATATCATATCCATATGATTTAACCTTAGATAATGTATATGGAAACTTCAAGACCAATCCATGGCACAAGTTACATTAATGGGTCCTAAAATGTAACTTTTTTGTAGTGAAGAAATAAGTTCTTGAGATCTAACTGGCATTTATGCTTTCAGGACCTTTAGGTGAAAATTCATCACTTAGAACACATCTAGTTAGGAACATTACATGTGTTCCCATGACATAGATGTAAAAATATACCAAGAATGTATTATCATTATTGTTCAAGAGATATAAATACTAACAACAAATATTGTCAAAGTTGAAGTGACAATTAGAGATTTATGCTTCCAGTGCTTTGGGGCTAGAAACTGGTGCTACCAACATGTTTGGGGTGGTGGATAACATCAAAAAATAGGTTCTTAACCTATGATCATGCTTGATTGAGATATGAACCACCCATTTTGGCCTCAATAATGCCCTTCCCAATATAATAAAAATGTATTTTTATCCTAACTTTAACATGCATAAAATAGAAATTTTAAGTCATTTGGATGAACCAAAAGAATCCACACATGCATGTTGAATCCCTATAATTTCACCTTGTATCATGTTGATGAAACATTCAATACTAATATGTGTCATAAGTTGTAGTAACAGGTCCTAAAATGCATTATTTTTCTAGTGAAGAGACAAGTCCTTGAGCTCTAATTAAAATTTATGCCTCCATGACTTTTAGGTGAAAATCTATCTATTAGGGCGCGCACACACACACACACACACACACACACACACACACACACACACACACACACACACACACACACACACACACACACACACACACACACACACACCTATATGATGTGATTCCACCACCATGATGTCTAAATCCATTTGGATGTGTGTTTTCACAACTATTCATGAGTTTGGAAACACTAACAACAAATGTTGTCAAATATGAATAAGTAGTTATAGAACTCCACCTCTGGTAAGAGTTTGGAAACACTAACAAAAAATGTTGTCAAATATGAATTTGTAGTTATATAACTCCACCTTTGGTGTTTCATGGAAGGAAAATGACACTATCAACATGTCTTGGGTGGTTGATAACATTGAGTTTCAAGTTCTTGGCTTCCCATCATGCCTATTCAAGAAACCCACTTCCTGTTATAGCCTCAACAATGCCCTAAATATGTAATAAATAAGTACTTTTATTAATCTTCTCTTAACTTTAAAAATATGAAATTATTTACCAACAATGCCAACCATGTGAAGGTGGAAGATTATTTAGAACCACTAACCTACAAAAAAATTATTAGTAAGTAATAAAAATGAAAGTTATATGTACTACCAAAAAATCAAAAACATTTGATAAAAATTGTTACATCTACATTTGAAAAATCAGCATACCTCTATATTTAAATCCAATGAACCACTATGATTTGATCTAATATTGATAGTAACAAGAATAGATTCATGGACTAACTCACAAACTTTCCATAGATTCCTACTTAATAGCCTCCCATGATATTTGAGAATTTGAATATTTATTTCAAGAACCAAATTTGAATATGGTAGTAAATTCCTATGTGTTTCAAAGTCTTCAAACAACCATACATCTGAATTTTTGATAGGATATCACAAATATAAGTTCTAGTGATTACCACTAACCCGATGGGATATTCAATGTTTTTTCCATCTATCAATTAGAAAGTTAATTTTTTATTTTCCTCTACACAACAACATAAGTACTAATTTATTCCCTCTTCATTGTCCTCATCTACAATAACTACAAAACATTCCCTGTATCACAAAAAAACAAATTTTAATGACACTAACAAGATAGATAATGAGAATAAATAATAAATAATGATTAATCTTCTAATTAATTATGCTAGATCAGATACATGGTCAATGTCATGTGATGATGTCATATATGTAAGTTGTAATATTGGTGGAACTAATATGTGCCAACTAGAATTAGAGGTCTATAACTCCAATCATCCACCCACTCTTATTACTCACACTCATTAAAAATAGAGTCCATGCATGCATAGTAGAAATATGCAAAGTGTCTCATATGAATAGTCCAAGAATATGAATTAGAGCTATGAAATGAGTAGATTATACTTGATCTATTATAGTCATACAATCCTCATAGTTTTCCAAGTGTTCTTTTTTTATGAACCAAAAATGTCTAAAAATAGTAGAATTTTAATGATCACCATGGCACATGTTCTCATTACACCATTTAAAAATGCTTTTTGCATTAGTCAAAATAACACCATCTTTAAATTTTAAATCCTCTCTTGAAATGACTCTTTTTACACATGCTTCAACATTATCATGTTCCCTTTTCCATGGTCAACCTCAGTGAAATTCCAAATATGTTATATGCCAGTGGTAATGTGAATCCTACTCAACCATTAAAACATATGTGCATTCTTGAATTATGATGTGAAATTATCTAACCAAATATAATGTTGATTGAAAGTAATATTCTTATTAGCTAACTATCCATAAAACATCTCCAAAAAACCTTGCACATACTTTTTACAATGTGATTAGTCTTCACTAACATATAATGGTACTCCCTTAATATTTTTTGATATTTATCCATACTATTAGGTGCATGCATGAATGTTATATGCACAAATATGGAAATTTGTATTGAGTTTTAATACCATGACTAAATTAATTTTGTGATTTGAATGCATAATTCTCAACAAAATCAAATTCTGAAATAATATAACCAAGTGGGAATGTGTCCTTGACTAGATTGAAATGTTCATCCAAACATGTAGCCCTATGTGTGTGCTTTGCATACCCATAAACAATTTCCTCCCTGTATTTGACAAATTTTTTTGTAATAAGTATTTATTTTGTAACAAGATTAAACCTTTTATATTATTTTCCATATTTTAATTGATAAGTTATAGATTTGCATTTTTTAAAACTAACTAATTCCTACACAATTTCACTTGTACTCCCCTCATGGATATAATTTTTTAATTTTGACAATCCACCATAAATTCTCAAATTTTTATCAAAACATGCTTTATTATAAAAGAACTGTCTATTTAGTCTTTCAAAAAAAATGGTTGGAATAAATTACCTTGTTGAGTTTGGCAAAACATATATGCCACAGTCCTAAAAAATGTTTTAAGTATGAAAAGTACAATGTATATAGATAATAACATCATAGTGCATTAAAAATTCAACATGTTACCTACAACAAGTGGTTCATGTGTGATTTATTTTTACATAAAATGGTTTGACCATCTCAAAATATCTTTGACTAATATAAATTCGTGAATATTTTCTAAAAAATTAGAGTACAATTGTGTTTGGGTCATATCCAAAAAATGTTTTAGATGCAGTTCACAGTTACAAAAACCAACTCTTCTTTTCACTACATCTCTTGTATTGGGTGAAACTCTAGTATTTTATTCCTAAAATTATTCAAAAAAATATTTGAGAGCATCGATTGTAGCCACGTACTTCATAGAAGTCTACTAGAGAATGCCTAGAGCTCAATGGTATTTGAATTCACATCATTAAGTCTTTGAGATCTCCAATTGATTTCAATAATGTTTTTATATTTATGTCCAGTGCTTGGTTAAGTTTTGAAATCAATCATTTTTTCCTTATTTGACCACTTACTGCACAAGTTGTAATTATACATCACAAAAAATTTAAATATTTGTTGCATGATTTTAGGACTATAATATGATATGAATCATGTAGATTTTTAACAATTTTATTGTTTTCACCATCCATGTTAGATTTTCTTAGTCTTAGAGTGACTATTATAGGTCTCATCTTAATCGATTTTATCAATGAAACAAGTAATTGACATTTTTGATTATTAAAATCTAATTTATTAATGAACTTATCTCATTTTTTCTCAGACAACATTCTTGAATGCGGTTAGACATTTTGTTATGCATTAGTTTCAAAAAGTTTTTATCAACTTCAATTAAATACTTGCCTTTTCTATGAACAATCCTTGGAGGTGTTGTTATTGGTGGAATTTGTTGAGAGGGTGTTTTAAAATAATTATGTTCACTACTAGTTTCTTCATTATTAGTTTCATTATTTAGTTGTGGGATGGTATTTTATTCATTATTAATTTCATCATTATGTGTTTCCATGAAATTTTCTTCTTTGATAGGGTTAAATCATCATGCATAGATTCATCATCAACAAAATAAATTTTTTTTACTTTGAATATGGACTTGCAACAAAATTTGGACTTCTAGGTAAATATTCATTATCATTATTTAATTCACTATTATTAATTTGATCCTTATCTATGAAATTTGGCTCATTAGGGATATTGTTTGTACCTTGACTCGAGTGAAATGCCTACATTTGAACATTTTATTTTTCTCTCAAATCTTCTAATTAATCTAGAATTTTGTGCTTTAGTTTCTTTCTCTTCTTTGAATGATATCCATCAACCATGACTATATAAATAATAATTTGATTCCTTTTGATGGTGGAGACCCAAAGAATAATTTGATTCATTTTGATGGTGGGGAACACAAAGAATAATTTTATTCCTCTTATATCCATCATGGAAAATGTATAATGATGCAAAGAATGTCTGTGGGGTTAGAATTTTTGAAATACACTCAAAAATATTTTTTGGACAAAGACTTGTTGTCTATTGAGAAAATAACACATACACATTATAGCACATATGCATTATAGTGTATACACATTATAATGTGTATACATTATATATATATATATATATATATATATATATATATATATATATATATATATATATATATATATATATATATATATATATATATTATGTTTATGTGATCATATATCATATTTTTATGATATATGATTATATTACATGATGCAAACCTATGTTATATTATTATGTTATATGATTATGTGATGCAACTCAAACTATGAAATATTATTATGTCAAGCAATCCTATACAATTACCTCCATAGTTGCATTTGTGATATAATTCTAGGGTTAATTTACCCATATTTTGCATCTTATATAATTGATTGAGCCATTATTTAGGTTCACAGGGCTCAATTCAGACCAAAGCACATGTTTAATTACACAAATTCACTAATTGGATTAATTCATGACTATTAGGTCCAAATCACATATCTAATTGCACCATTAGACTAACTAGATCATTTCATGAATAATTTAACCCCAAATCACGTCCCACTCTTGTCAAATTAGGTTGAAGGGGCTTGAATTATCCCCAATTTCCTTTTTGAATGAATTGGTAGACTTTTTACTTTATTTTGATATGCTATTGGGGTTAATTGACCCCCAAATTACTTATATATAGTCAAAATTAGGTTCATGAGGTTGAATTTCATCCAAAATGCATCAATAATTATAAAAATGGACTAATTGGGAAAATATGTTAGGACACATGAGCTAATTTATCCCCTTTAATCATATTGTAGACTCATAATTAGGTTTTAGGGGTTCATATTGGCCCCAATTACCTTCATGTTTATATTTGTAATAAAATTAGGGTCGTTTAAGTTGTATGTTGCATCCTATACAATCAATTAACCCATAAATTAGGTTCACATGGCTCAATTTTTCCCAAATCACATCCCTAATTTCACCAATTGACTAATTAGATATATTCATGATAAATTTGAATATAATTTAGTCCTAAATCATGTCCTGCTCTTGTAGTTAGGTTGAAGGGGCTCAAATTGGACCAAATTTCCTTCATGATTTAATTGGTGGACTATTTGATTTATTATTTTTATGATATTGGTGTTTATTTACCCTGTAAATTACATAATGTATAAGCAAAATCAAGTTCACAAGGTTTAATTTCATCCAACTTGCATCACTAATTCCAACATCAACTAATTGGCTTAATATGTCAATAAATATGGGTTAACGTAGCCCCAAATCACATCCTAGAATTGTAATTAGGATAAATGGATTTAGATTGCCCCCAATTACCTTCATGTTTACATTTGTGATAAAATTAGGGTTTAGGTTTATACTAATTAAATAATTGGCTCAATATGTTAGGAAATATGAGCTAATTTAGCTCCAAATCACATCCTAAACTCATAATTAGGTTCAACAAGTCCAAATTGGCCCCAATTACATTCATGTAAATGTATTTGTGATAAAATTAGGGTTTAGGGTTTAAGGTTTGTATTTGTGATAAAATTAGGGTTTAAATTGAATTAAGGTTTAAGGTCAACATGTTAGGAAACATGAACTAATTTATCTCCTTAAATCACTTCCTAGACTTGTAGTTAGGTTAATTAGGTTCAAATTGGCCCCAATCAATTTCATGTTTGCATTTATGATAAAATTAGGGTTAATTAAGCTATACATTAGGTTCATCATGCTCAATTTTTATTAAATCGTGTCTCTAATTGTACCAATTGAATATTTGGATCAATTCATGACAAAATTAGGTATAATTTAGCCATAAATCACATCTTTCTCTTGGAGTTAGGCTAAAGGGGTTAAAATTGGCCTCAAATTCCTCTTTGATAGAATGAATCAACTATTTTGTTCATTATAGGATGACATTAGGGTCAATTTCACTTTAAATCACATCATATACAATTTAAAATAGGTTCATGTGGCTCAACTTTCTAAAAATCATGTCATTGATTACACCATTTGACTAATTAGATTAATGTATAACTATGAAATCAAATCCAATTTCACTTCAAATCATGTTGTATAGTCATAATTAGGTTTAAGGGCCTCATATTTATTCTAATTACCTCCATAATTGAACCAATCAAATATTTCATTCATTATATGATGAAATTAGAATTTATTAAGCCCAAAACCACATCGTATACATGCCAAAATTGCATATATAATTGAACCAAATTTTTATTTGCTTCATTTTATGATGAAATTAGAGTTGATTGAGCCCTAAATCAAATTTAATAGTCATGCACTTAGGTTGAAGGGGATAAAATTATCTCCAATTGGCTTTAGATTCAACCATTGGACTATTTGGCTTATTTAGTTATGACATTGGGGTTGACAGACCCAAATTAATTCATTTATAGTCAAAATTAGGTTCACAAGGCTGAATTTTGCTCAAATTGTATCATTGATTGCACTAATTCAATCAGTCTAAGCTTATTTAGCCTTAAATTACATCCCATACACATAGTTATGTCCAAGGGGTTCAAATTGATCATAATTTCCTCCACCATTAAAAAAAAAAGACTTGTTCATTTATTTTTTAATGAATCTGGGACTAGTTAAACCTTAAATCATGTTCTATATAGTAAAAATTATGATTGTGAGTGCAAAATCATCAAAATTGCATCGCTTAATCCATGATGTCATTTTGTGGTAGTATATAACATGACACACTCCACTTTAAAATAAAAATATAAAATTTATAAATGTGAACTAAATAAGTATAAATAAGTGTATATCATGATACATAGATAAGTATAAACATGTATGAGTAGACTAAATTTGTTTTTGATGCTATATACACATAATGCATTTGTGTTATAATGCATAAGTGCTATGAATTGTTTGAATTCAAAAATCAAGCCTTTTGGCTTGAAAATGGCTTGGATTCCTGAGCTAAAGGCTTGGACTTATCAACACACAACCAAATCTAGAAGTTTTGAAAGAAAATAAGAAAATTCAAATTCAATTTTACAAATACACTATGATATGATAAAATTCACAAAATTATTACCACAACAATGATAATTCTCTCTTCTTCCCAAATAATTTATTTTTATAATTTTTGGACTATTTTAAGATTTTAATCTATGTTGATTTATAACTAAAGTTTTTTTAGGCCACTACATGTGACAAATATAAATGCCTATATATGTTTATGTATATATTTTTATTGATCCAAATGCAAAGAAAACATTATATGGTTATGAACTAGGCCTAATTCTACACGTATTAAAAAAATAAAATTGGTTTTCATTTCTTTGAGGTAGTTATGGGGCGCATGGCTAGTTATCTATTTTTTGGTTAGTTTTCAAGATATATTTACTTTAAAAATTAATTAAAAAATATATTCATTGAAAATTATAAAAAATATAAGTTATAAACTAGATGATCTTATCTAAAGTTTCACTAAATGGTTTTAAACAATATCAAACAATGATTGAAAAATTAAGGGCCACACGACCAATTATCTACTCTATTTTCCTTAAAAAAACATGAGTTCGTATTCAAATTTTAGATGTTTGACCTAGTTATACTTAGTCATTTAAAAAATAAATAGTGTTTTGGAAACTAGATTCAAAATGATACAATTCATGTTTTTACACCATCCTCAAATTTTTAATGTGGCTATCTCAAATTATCTATGAATGTTCATATTTCTCAATTTTAAATAAAAACATATCCATGGGTAGGCCACTTTTTTTCACCAACTTTGTGCACTTAGCCTTGTAAAATAATTTTCCATGTAAAGTATTTTTTTCTTGGATTTCATAGATTCAATGTATTTTTTGAGCTATACATGTTGGAAAATATGGGTGTACCTTTGGGTTGATACTGATTTAGTTTCCCCCTTTTTTAATTGGTTTGCATAGATTTGTATTTTTAGAATTTATTTTTACTATACCATGCATCTTTCCTATTAAAAAGGAAAGTAGTATAGTTTCTGTTATCTGTTGGCCAAATTCTTAATAGATTATTGAATACATTTCATATTTTAAACACACAAGTTTTGTTTAGTTAGCATAACTTATATAAGAATAGTGAGGTGATTTATTAATTTATGTCTTCATCCACATTTTTGTAAAAACTGAGTCTTATTATATTTTATGAGTTGTGAACTCACATAAAAAATTGGGTGGTCTGCAATTAAAACATTATAAGTAATTTCATTATCCATACACTTGGGATATTTAACGAATATTTTTTCCCAATTAATCACACTTGTAATGGTATTTTTATAAACTTTATCTAATTTAGCAGTGCAATTAAGGTTTGTGATTCTACAAAATTGAATGAATTTTAATATCTAAGCCTTGCATTGCTATGGTTTTTTGCAAATTTTATTTTGTGGAACTAAAAATTATCTAATTGGTTTTTTCTTCCCCCAATAATATGATTTAAATTTTTAATATATATTTACATTTACAATTTTGGGTAGTGGGACAAAGGATTGCTTCTTATGACTTCATTTTTTGTCTAATTGATTCTTTTCCCTTTACAATAGTCTTCCTTTTGTGATTAGTATTAATTAGCCATTCATCTATAGAAGTAGATAAAATATGATTGATAACATATGGTTTATTTATGAATGTTTCATTTATTTGTATGTATATTTTCATCTTTCTTATATTATCCAGATGATGTATTTGATTATTATCTAAAAAATGTACGGTTGGAAAACAACAAATATCCTTTTTTCAAATATACTAATTATGGTTACTGATATATCTAATGCATTAAATATATATGCCTTTATGTGCCTTTATTTAAAATTTTTGATGGCCTACCCAAAATTTCACTTGGATTCTAATATGTCTAACCATTAAAAATTAATGTATTTTATAAGAACTTAAATACAACCATACAACCATCAAGTTTAGGGTTTGAATTATTTTATCTTTATCTATTGAGAACTAGGGTAATGAAGCCTTTTATTTTACTTATGGATAATCAAGTACTTAAATGATTTAGACAAGTGAGGGCCTAAATATATTATCATTCTTTGGTTCTCCACTTCAAATGACTATAATCTATTTCATGTTCATATCATGAAAGTTAAAACATGTTATTCTACAATAAAAACATAAAGTTTTCATGATATTTGATATTAAAGTAGTAGGTAGAACAAGACACCTAGAATAAAAAAATGGAGATAACTATAGAATTTTTTTATCTTCTCTTGTATTTATCCAATGTTAGCTTGTAGTTAAGACATGATTGATCCTCTAAATAGATTCATCTTAATTATATAATATTTAATTTTTTTTGAACCTACATGATCCTTATTGACAAATTGAATGAATCCTCTTTAAACACATGACATGCCTCCAATCAAATACATGATAATTCAAACACTAATATGATTGTTTCTTCTCAATAAATTTATATTAAGTGTTTTTTTTTCACCACTTAGGTGGAGAGGCATTATCTTTATTTTGATATTTACATTTTGTTATTATAACCAAAGCACTAAAATACACTTTTTATGTTTTATGGAACTTAGATGTATAATATATCCATATTAGATCATAACACACTAAATTTATTTTACTTCGATAATAATTATAGTCTGAATATTTAGGTGGTCCAAAAATGTCATTATTGTCAAATTGCATTAATGTTGTGTGTTTGGAGGTACTGTTAACCATGATGGTGATGTTATACTTACAATGTTATTGGGTTGTGTGGGATATAAGGGAATAAAGAATTATGACAAACCCAATTTTCTGAATTATGTCATAGTATATATTGGTGTAAGTTTATGAACAGGGTCTAACAGGTGATGAGATAAACCCTCTTGTTTTAGGATCTCAAAAATTGGACACAAAGCATGAGTTACAGTTGGTGGAGTAGATTGGTTCGTAATGTGACTTAATAAATATCTATGAAATTAACCTATTCCCAACCCTAATGAATCCTATAAAAATAACAACTAATACTAATTAAAAGGTGGATATTCAAAATGATGGTAGTCTAGGTGATATTTAGATCATCATAAAAAATATAAAAGGGAGGGAAAGATAGGGTAATAAAGACAATCAAATTTATAATTTCTTGTTCTATACTAGAATAAAAATTGATTCAAATCTATAATGGAGTAAACATTATCTATCAATTCTAGTGTTAACTCAAATTTGAACAAACAATGTGCAAGATTACAAGGAAAAATTCTTTTTTGAAAAAAAAATCATAACAGTGCTTGAAAAGATTACCAACTACATAGAATAAAAAATTCTCATCTACCACAATGATTTTATGAGGGTGAAAAATTATTCAATGAAACATTTTAATTAACAAAAATCAATCTAACCAATTCTCAATAAAAGCACATAGATCTCAAATATGAAACTTTAAGCTAGGAACACATAAAAGCATATATGTCTAATTAATAATGAAAAAAATTCATCAAAATTACAAAACATGTACAAAGACTTATTATCTTATTAAATTATCCAAATGTAGATACTGGAATTTAATCAATAAAGGCTTCAAAATGCTTTTTATTTAAATCTTTACCTTACTTGGTCAATTCAACATTCTGAGAACACATAATCTCTAAGGATGTCTTCAAAGTCTTGTAATCATTATGCATATCTCCAATAATTCCCTATTTTTTCATATTCATCCCTATTTAGCATGTAATTCACTATCACTTTGATTTCATAAGAATTTATCCCTTCTAGATAAAAGAACATTATCATACAAGGATACGTTACATATTTGTCATGGAGTATGACTTTGTCCATAATGTTCTCATGGTCATCTGTTTAAAATGACATGCTTCATAACAAATCTTTTGCACAAACCAATAGGTTAGTTATCAAACATATTTGAGAAATTAACAAGTATATAAGTAAATAAAGGATCACACTTTAACCCCCCAAATCTCTTACTATAACTTAGTAAAAAACATCTATTTTATGATTTAAAAGCTTTTATCTTTTGAGAAAATACTACTAGTGTAATTATAATGCAATACCACATTCCATATCCAAGCCTAACATTTTTTATGGTAGGTCAAAGGCATCATTTATCAATCATTCTAATCAAATCTTATTAGTTTCATTCATTTTATCTTCCTTTTAGAGAGAAATACATCGATCTGAGGTCCACTTGGACTATGTAGGAAACACTCAGACAATAATATTTTTTTTTAGGATAGCTTGGCCATATCCCAATTCTCCATTCCCCCCTTTTATATTTTATATCTATTGTGTGATTATGTCGAACTAGTTCATAAAATTTATAGGTATTTAACATGTCAAATTAGGCTCCATAGAAAAATAGGTCATCTATAGATAAGGGCAAACAAACCCAAATTTTTAGATCCAATACATAATCTATCTGGACAAAGTCACATTAGTAGACAACAATGCATTGCATCCTTGTATGGCTTCTGTGTCATCGACCCATCATATTAAAAAAACACAATTATTTGATGTATCTATGTGTGTAGATAATTTAAGTCATTTATAGTTCATAAAAGAATAACATAGTCTGAATTAATCCATTTTCAAGGACAAATATCTAACCCTAGCCCTAATTTCTATTTATATTAATTTACAACTCTTGTAAATTCTTAAGATATCTATATTTACTATATTTTTTAGCATTTAACTTCCTAGATTAGATTTCAATAGTTTACATTTACAATTAGAGTTAATTATTTATAATAATTAATAATAGTGTAAACATTTTGGTTAACCTATATTTAATTCGAATACTATTTGTTGCTTATTGTCCTACGGTTTCAATTTAATTTTGTTGATTCTTAACATTGAAATAATGCATACCTCAATCTAACCTTGGATATTATTTGTAAATAACCATTTTTTATTTTATTTTGGAGTACTTTGACATTGAATTTTAGTTTCTTGTCACCTCTGATAAATAATAACATTTAAACTCTTTCTTTCGACATCAAGTTAAATTCTGATGTCTTCTATACAAAAAATATTTCACTCTTATTTTTCATTGTATTTTTCTTATTTTATAAAATGTGTATTGATAGTTATAAGACTACTAATATTCTATCGTGAAGGGATACACAGTGTTTTGTTATAGACATTGTGGCATGAGGTGTTTACCCCAATACTTATAGACATAATTGATGTATCCTCCAACCACATAGATGGATTCAACAATCCATATGACTCATAACACATAAATATATCATAAAATAATGTCATCAAATTCTCATTAATCCTTTCATAAAATAATCCTCTCATAAAAATCTTAAACAAACTATCCCAAAATACAATACAAACTTGGAATCCCAAGCCAAGAAGGCTCCCAAAGATTTCACACAAGCTTTCTTCCCAAACTAGCCTACCTAAAAAAGCAATGGAGTATCCATTTATAGAATTTACAACCCAAATAAATCCAAGTATGAATAAAACAACCATCCACCTAGGGAATTTTACCTCCTCTACTTAGATGCACAAAAAGACAAGGAATACATCATTCTCCATGAGGTAGAAAAGAAGACAAAAATCTGAAATCATCCACTATTTAGAAAATACAAAATAGAAGATTGAAAAGCAATCCCTAAAGGAAAATTTGATCCTCTTTTCATGTAAGATAATAGTAACTCATGTGAAGACTCTATCCACTTGATACCTTTTAGATACGACCCTTTTAACATCTACTTCACATGGGTGTGCAATCTACATGGTAAACTTTATCCTCCATTTACATATGCTTCCAAAAAGATAGTGAATCTTCTTTTAAATGCCAAAACCCACTATACTTGTCTCTACTTAGAATTTTGACCCATTATTATAATGACAATTAAAATTAAGTCCTCACATGGGACTTGGGAAAAATGTGACATGCCATGCCACTTAAGTAGTTGAATTGTGTTGATGAGTTAGCAAGAATAGTGGTTGTGACACCTCATCAAGATGAATAGTGTATACCACCTCAACAATGAATAACAACTCATGAATAGTATTGGCATGAATAATTTTTTCCACCACATAATTCTCCTCTAGTTAAAAATAACTCAGCTCTTGTGAGTTGTCCTAATTGTTCTCCAAGCTTTTTAACTACACACACAAACACACAAAGATACAAGCACACGAGCACACAAATACATAAACACAAGAAAACATGAACATTGCAATCTATTTTTGGGTGATGCAATATTTATTAAACCCTTAGATGCTCTTGCATTAGACACTTGAGGTATATAATGTGATATCATGATCATATATATGGGGTTAGTGGTAGAACCACCCTTTTGGTCATCATGTACAATGACCATGGAATCCCATTATAATACACCACATGCACCTAGAGAATATACTTTTTCCTTATCCTCTTAAAACATATACATACTAGTCTCAAAATGGTCTTTGTGGGATAACAAACTGAAACTGTCCTCCTCTACCAAATACTAATCCATATAGTGATGGATCCACATGTGGGATTATACCCAATAAAAATCAATGTCCTCCTTCAATATGATCTACCATGCATCTAATTTTTGCACATGAGCTCTATCCCACCACTATCCATCCACCTCCACATAAATCCCACCTATATTTCTTCATCCATCATCCAACTACCTTTTGGATCATCCATAACATCACATAACACATCTACTTAGATCTCCTTCCTCATGGATACAACCTTTCCATCCTAATTATCTTCATGTGCACTCTATTGCACAAAAATTTCATCCATCACACTCTTATCCACATGTACACCTACTTACACAAAAATATCCTCTATTGTTTCCTTCATGGAAAATGTCAAATCCTCTACATATTATGCATGCTTTATACCCTCACAATGAGGTTCCAAAATCTCCATAACAACCAATTCCAAGGCTATAGTCTCCTCATCTACACATTCAATTTCAGATCCATCACATGGCTAAAAATCCACCAGAATGTCCTCATTTGCACTAGCTTGCACAATCTCTTCATTCAATGCTTCCACCATGGAAAAATACAACTCTTTATGGGTTCCCTCTTCTTCTATGTGCAACTCTTCATGGCTTCAATTTTATATTTTATGCAACTCTTCATGCCTGCAACTTTCATCTTCATTGTCATCAACACTTTCCCACATAATTTATTCCCCATCTTCAAACAATGGGTCACCTTCATTAGCTGCAACATAAATTAGCTTTCCCTCCATTTTAAGCTTCTTATCTTATCTTAATTATTGAAGCCTATCCATCCACTCTCTTTGCATTTTTGTGTGCACAAATTCACCCATTAACTTAGAAACTATGTATTCCCATTTACATACCTTCTCCTTTACTCTTCTCTTTCTCTCCTCTTGTTGATATTACCAACACTTAGCTACAAATCTACTCATCCTCTTGCTTGCAATATTCACCCTCATGGGGTATTCAAATTTATCCTCTTCAAAATATATCTTCACCTCAGATATCCATTGCATGAGACCTTATGAACCTTCTTTCACACAAAGCATAGGCATTTTTATAATTTTTTTCTCCATTTATTTAAAACATACAAAACACATAAACAAGGATGCACTCTAGCATCTCCTCCTCCTATAAATATTAAAACTTACAATGAACTAGTTAATGTGTCCTCCAATGACATAGATGGATTTAATAATACACACACACACACACACACACACACACACACACACACACACACACACACACACACACACACACACACACACACACACACACACACACACACACACACACACACACATATACATATATGTATATACACATATATGTATATATACATATATGTATATATACATATATGTATATATACATATATGTATATATACATATATGCACATTACCCATGTGCCTCCAAGCAGTAATGGGAAAGTAATGTGTAGATCATTAAATGTAGTTGAGCCTCAACCACATTACCCATGTGCCTAATATTGATTGTAAAAGGAGGAGTCACCTATTGAACTCATGGAGTGGTGGTTACCTCTTTATTATCTCTAAACCTCAACCATACCACTAAATTAACTAATCTAACACTAATATTGAACCCTAAGATCAAAGGTTGGAACCACATAAGGGGTTCACTATGACTAATTCCATCACTATTTAGCATTGGTGAGCATCAACATACATTATGTTAGAATTCATGAAATAACTATTGTAGATGCACTTATAGATTCAAGGATGCTCCACACTTGAAAATATTGGAAATACATGATACACAACTGCAAAGGTGTATATGTTTAAACATGGATGAAATAACATCATGCCTTAATAAATCAATTTCAAATGTAATATTAAATATTATATATGTGCATGAAACAACATCATGCCCCATTGAATTAGTGTCAAATATAATTTAAAATAGTATGTATTTTCATGAACCATCATCACACATCATTGAATGCTACCAATTTTAATATGAAATAATCTATGTGTGTGCATGAACCAATATCATACCCACCTGAATTAGTCCCAATTGATATAAAATGTGATGATTTTATATGCTTAATCTAAGAACCTATATATATAAAATGTATATGTGTGTGAAACCTACAATTAATGTCTCTATAAAATGGAACACGCATGCCCCAAAATGTATTTGAATATGTATCAATCGAAAAGTCCATCACTCAAGTCTAGTGAAATGGAGAACATATTCCATATACATGTCCTTTCAAATATGTATGTAATCTATAAATATTTGATATTTGTACCATTTAAAATGTCTAAATCAATCTATTTGTACCCATCTAAATACTATATCCTCTGACTATCTATATAAAATGTGTCCAACCACTGTATGCCCCCACTTTTGATATGAGGGGTGAAGTGATGTAATCAATCATGTCAAAAGGTTAGTGTGTATAAATAGGTCATAAAATTGTAGATATATATTATATTATGATTTTTTTATATTGAATATGATAAATTTGTAGTTATAATCTTGAAAGTTAATGTAATTTTGTAGAGTTCTTTAATTTTGAATTTAGTCATAATGTGTTGGATTAAGTGCAAGTAACAAGTATTTTAGCCTTAGTTTGTGCTCAATATGACACTTGTGTGAAATGTGCATATATGAATATTATTTATAATTACTTAAAAAATATTAACTATATTGTAACTATTGGTGAAACATTCCCTATACTCTATGCTTAGGAAAATATATCATATTAGGAGTATACTCATGAATTTCATCATATGAAATTCATCGTAAGTCGTCTTAGAAAAATTATCATGTATAAAATCATGTTGCGTAAATTATTACAAAACCTATATTTAGTGATGGATATTTTTGGTTTGTAAATTATCATGTGCATAATCTTTAAAAATATAATTTTTTAAACAAGGTTGTGTAAGGTAACAATGTAAATTCAACTCCTATAAATAGATTGAATTTTTAGAAATATAAAATTCATTTTGAAAAATATTTTTATAGTGATTTGAGATTTCAATATGCTAAGATGATGAGAGTTGTTTCCCACTCACTTAAATGTTCTATAAGCTATATTGTGTGCTATAAACCTAGAGGAGCTAGTGTGTTAAAAATACTTATTTTTAGCCAATAATTTAGCTTTTGAAAAATTTAGAAAAAAAAAAATTGATTTTGAAAAATATTTCATTTCATTTATTTTTTATCTTTTATGGTAGTAAAATGCTAGTTTCTATTAGAGGATAGTAATGTCTAGACTCTTGATATTAATATCTTGGGGTTTGATGGGACTATTTAACAAAAGCATCCTTTCATGACATTAATGTCATATGTAATAGTTAGTGTATATATGGATGTGTCTATAGAAAAATCATAATCAATTACTATTTTTTATGAATAATTTTTATTATATATATTCATATGTAATATTCTTATTATTTTTCATTTATTTTATATAAGGATATGCATGTTTGGGAATTATAGTATGGGCATCACATGGAGACCCTTAGCAGTTTGGATCATGCCAATGGTGATAGAGAGTTTATTGAAAGGGTTGATATCAGTTTTAAAGACTACCTTAGACATATACAATATGATATGAACTTCATAACCACCCTAACATGGAGGTGGAATGATAACACTTAATTTTTTTGGCTCCCTACAGGGGACATGACTGTGATTATAGATTATGTCTACAATATACTAATATTGTCAATAGTATACCCTTGTGATATGGTTTAGAGTATGGTTGGATGAGGCTATATAGTTTGTGAATAGGTATATGAATGGTAATGTTAGAATAGAAAAATATGGGAGGGTAGTACTAATGTTTTATTACCATAGACTTTTTTCTACTAGTTTGTGATTGCATAAATACTTGTGTGCATTTATAGTGTCATTCATTTCTATATATAATGGTGTGATAACTATTTCATGTTAAATATATCATGTTATTTGTGTCATTGAGGAGTATGGGACTAGGTATTCATGGAGGCACACTATGTTGACTCATTTATACAAAGATTTATATAGAATTACTTTAGAGGGCCATGTTGGGGGCCTTAGTGCTATGAAATTATTACATATGTGGGATTATTTGTAAATTTTTTTAGTTGGGATAATTAGGGGACTTCATGGTAATTGGGCCCACCCACATATTTTTGTAGAGTATTATGTACTAGAGAGATAATGGATTTTGACTACTATCAAGTACTATGTGATCTTGGATAGGCTCACACCTACTAAGATTATTTGGAGGAGTTAAAAAGGATTTTTTGGTTGGGTTGTGGATGAAACATAATAGCATCATATTCATGTTAGTATGTCACTTCATGACTGATTTTGTGGTGTGGAGGAGATATTCTAATTTGAGAGGATCACACATTAGTTTAGAATCTAATAGGATTTATCCTTGAAAAAATCCCTTAGACACACACTTATAGATTTTAGTAATTTCCCTATGACATGGATTACCCTATTACTATGGAACTAACATATTTTACTTTAGGGGAGGTAAATCCTCCTATTTTGGTTTATGATGTGGATGATGTAGGACATATTTAAAAATACACTCATTAGTGAATGGACATGAGATTATTCATAATTTTTATTGTTTTATTATATGTCAAATTACTCCAAGATCTTTGAACATCATAGATTGCATGAAAACCCTATTATTAGTTGAGATTAATATTTCCATAACATAAGTTACATCAAATGCATCAAAATATTCATTAAATGATTAGACAAAATGTACAAAGGAGGTAATTTATATAGTGAGACATTAGGTTACCAAAAAGGTAACAACTAATCTCACTATAAAAAAACACATTAAGTCTATTTTCTCTAATGACCTTATAAACCCTAAGAAATCTGACTAACAACCATGTAGGTTAAACTAAAAGTGGGAAAATCCTAAAATAACACTTTTATGAAGCGTAGCTTAGGTGGGAAGAAGAATTCAATCCCAACAATGAGGCTTGATGAGGTACTAACCTATAATGCAACTACCATAAAGTGGAGAAAAGGGTAAAAATATGTATGAAAAAATTCCTCCCCTAAAAGAGAACAAATAAGAGAACATGGCTAAAAATCCCAACTATAGTCTAAAACTTCATGTAACCATCCAATATCCTATAATAGAGATATTACGAGTGACTATTGATCAAAAGTAGATGTAGTTAAGAGTGGATCACCCTAGAATAGTGAATGTGTCTGCTAAGTGATTGATGGACCTTTAATCAAGGTGTCATTCCTATACAAATAATTATTCTCCTCATGAAATTTAGGAGGGATAAATGCTCTATGTAATGAAGGTACAATAAGAACAGAGGTAATGAAAGAATATTGAATGCCCTAAAATTATGGGATAGATTACCTGATGTCTAATGTGTCTTGAATCAGTATAAATGTTACCTGTAATGTCTAAAGTAGACTAGGGGTAGGTTGATTAGGAAATAACTAATTAACATATGGAATGTGACCAGGATATTGTGGAGGTATATCCTCACCACTATTTATTCATCTATGTTAGAAGAAGAGTCATCAATATCAGAAGTATGTTCATGCTAAAAAATGCCATCAAGTTTAGGTGAGTCTAAATAATAATAATCTAAAGGAAAGTCAGGAGAAAGGTGTGATAAATTATATAGTTGAGTCTAATGTTTGAGCATTCCCATAACCAATATGGTATCATTGTGTAGCTCTCTAGCATACACTAAATCTGGAGTGAATTCAACTCTCATGTTTGAACTAAGGTGAGTGATCTAATAAGTTGATAAGAGTTAGCTGAAGCGAGGGAACACTTAGAAATTTATTGAATATTCCACCACTCACTTCAAAAAACCCTCTCCTAAGATTTTTTTAAGAATCATCATCACCCATTTATATAAATGACATGTCACATGGTTATAAGGAAATGAACTCTATGTGTGAAAAGGCCATTTGATATGAGGTACTAGAGTCAATGACCCATTTGCGAGTCATAGGTATAACTATAACTATAACCATTGACTTATACTTTGCTTTCCCCTTACCTTTCTCTTTTTCATTTTACTTAACATGGTCATGGGTTGGTCATTTTACTTAGTAGAATCAAGGAGATTAATATTGTGATTCTTGAGTATATTAGATCAATTGGTCAATTTTTTTTCTTCAAACATTTTATTTGATCATTATTTCCCAAAAAAAACCCTTATTTTATCATCTCTTTGTTATGCTTAAGACTAGAATAAGAGGTCTCATGGTTTGATTTATAGGTGGGAGGATTTAATCCTTCTTATGATCACTTTTATTATGTTTCTTCTTCTCTATTGTTTGAAGCCTTTTCTTTCTTAGAAAAGAATGCATGAGATTTTGATGACTTCATTATGCCCATCTATATCAACGTATCTTACTCCCAAATCAAGTTGGAAATAAAATTATCTAAGAAGGCATCTTCCATGCATATGCAAGAGCACTTTTTGTGGCATGGAAAGGGGAAAAAATATAAAATAATCTGAACCTAGTTTTGAGAGTATCAATAGAATATGTTTTTCATCTTTATTATCAATTCCACACTCTTTCAACTACAACCTCAAAAGCCTAAACTTGGTGAAAAAGTCTTGTAGGGTGTCACAGTCTTTTGGGCTCAAATTGATGAGCTCATTATCTATCTCATGGCCTCTGCATCACATCCTACTTCCCTAAGAGCATTCCTAGAATGGTCCACACTTGAGTAAGTGTTTCGATAGATTATATGTGAAAGAGTAGATTAGGAAATATGGAAAGACATACTAGTCCATGAACTTTATCACAATGGTTAAGACATTTGATTTTCACTTCTATTTTTAAAGGTTCAATCTCAGTTCGCATTATAATTTGATGGTAACCCTTAAATTTCAAAATGATTTCCATTTTGGATTTCCATTTATGATAATTAAATAGTGTGAGTAGAATTATTAGACTTTAATCCATAGCATATAAGGAAAAATTATTACAGAAAGTAAAGAATAAATAAATAAAAAATTCATAGCACCACATAATACCCCATTAAATTTTAAAATACAATCACACTCATATAGACATCAAACATAACCAATAATGCATGCATCTTGAGAAATTTGTGCATAAGTATGAAAGTATTGGAGGGACATCTAGCTGAATTGATAATTCATTCATGAGTGTACAATAGTTTTTTTTAATATAACTATAGAGGGACCAAAACCTCACCAATGGATAGAGTATGAAAAACTAATCACTTTTGAAGAAGATGACACTCAAATCTAAGTTATCGATCAAAAGTTATAGTTGTTCGAAAATTTGATTTTGTAGGAAACATTTGGTGGAAATGGTGGTGGAAAAATATTTTGAATAAACTTCACAAAAAACCTTCAGGCCCTTTGGATGAAAATATTGAAAAAATTAGTGAACCAATTTCTTCAAAAAAAATAAGGCCCTTTGGAGAAAAAGTTAAGCACTTTTGGGTTGGAAGCGACTAGGGTATTATTTCCCATATGACTAGGGGTTAAGGGATAAGTTGGAGGTTTGTACCCTTCCCTTT
>JARHVA010005061.1:955000-975000 GCA_037957365.1 Torreya grandis
AAATACTTTAGGTGTATTGAAACATTTTAATCCTCATCAGACTCTCCATCAAGGTCTTCAACTAGGCTTCTTGAACAACATAGTGGTACAGTCACTTTTTGAGACCAAATTAGTGACTTGAAGCTCATGCATAATATTGAGAGGTTTATATAAATAGAGTGTAGGATAATAAAACCTTTATATATTCTTACAAAACCTTTCCACCTTATTTAAATAATTACCACCAGCTTGTATACTCACAATTAATCTTGCATTTTGATCTTTTAGGCTAATTTTATACACCATGTCCTTTACATGTGCTATTATCATGGATTTTAAAGTAATTGTAAGGATAATAAATATAAATCATGTCATTACAAGGCCTTTTTAATCCATTTTAATCACTTGAATACTTTTTTTCTTACATCGGGTTAGATTCAAGGTTTAAGGAGGATTTAGGCATGCTTATAATCTTAACTATGGTTCATAAAATTAAAGACCTATCCCTTCTATATAATGAAAAAATATGGAAGTGTATTTACCTATACCACACCTAAGAATTACAATTGGACCCTTGAAAAAACCCTCCAAGTTCCAAGCAAAAAACTATGCTCTCTCGAGCTCTTCACAAGGCCAAATAATGCTTATGAGGTAGTTGCTCTTTTAGCAATGATTCATAGAGTTGAGACCTATGATGAGTAAAATAATACTATAATATTTAATTTAAAAACAATATACACCTTATAAATCCTCATTAAGATCCCATGCAAACCCTTAATGAAGTTATATGCATGAGAATGTAAGTTCTCAGGTTAGCAGACCTGGTGGACAAGGTTGAGAGAGAAGTTTTAGGCTTTTAGGCCTTCAAAATGTATTTTTGGGGATAAAAATGTCTCTATCAAGATCAAAATAACACACACCCTAATTTTAGAGGCATTTACCTATGCCTTGACATCTTATCATGTCTAATATTTACTTCTCTAGTTGTTGGTCTTTGCTAGGGGTTTTAAGAGTAGTCATGCAAAATTAACCCTCAAGGTATGTTGTGATGACTTTTTCTCACCATACTAGGTTATAAAATTCATGAACATGTTTGCCTAGATAATACTAACTCTCCAAGATCCTTTACACCATAAATTCACATTAAAAGTAATACAAGAGCTTCATACTTCAAGTTTAGGCCTATAGATAATTATTTCAGTTTGTCAACTTGTTAACACTTAAAACATCTCATCTTGATTATTTCCATCTCCTTAACACATGTGTAACTATTTTCATCAGTCTCTCCAATTTTATTACATAGACAAATAGGTGGTAGTTTGAGGTTACCTTTACCTCAAGATATTTTTGGTACTTTGATGGTCTTTGACAAGTGTTGGGAACTTATTTGTGATCTTTTGACTTTCTACCAAATTCTTCAAGACCTTACATCCATAATAACATGCATTTTTTTCCCTTATGGCTCATTCAAACCTATGGGTAGTAATTTGACATTGAATTATATGGTGGGATCTTAAAACATGGTGTTTTGGGTCAATCATAACTCTTATAGTGTCTCAAAAAGGATATCCACTTTGTTCATGTCTCTTTATCTTGATAGGTCATATGTCCAACACCAATGCCTTAGTTTCTCTCACTTAGACTTGTGAGATACTTATAGGTCTGTATTATTCTTTGAAAGCCTCTTCATCCAAAGGGACCTAATCTTAAGGGATGATTTTCATCAATTAGTAAGGGATAATAACCTTATAACTTCCCCAAGATGCTCTAGGTTCTTCATCTCTTTCCTTAAGCTTCATATCATGATAGATGTAAAAAATAGTCTTCAACTCTTAGTGAAAAACTTGCAAGTTTATAGACCCTTTCATTTGAACCATTTATGACATGTTTTTTAAGTTTTTATAACTTTGTGAAGACACCGTTCCCCGATCAAACCTATTACTAAGATTAAAACATCTTTGATACATCCAAAATATTCTCAAACACCCATCTCTACCCTTTTTCCTCATCTTACACCAGCAACCTACATGTAATGTTGATTATGTATTTCTCATGCTTGTTAGGTTATTATCTAGGTATTTCATCTTCTTCCTAATTTATCTTAAGTGATGATTTATCCCATATTTCTTAGTTAGAATAGTTTATAGTTTTGCCTTGACTACTTATGCAAGGGTTTTCTATTGTACTAAGCATCTTTGTTTTGAATATCATTTAATTTTTCATATTTTACATCTCATTTGCTTGCATCTTCATGTGATTTTTATTGTTGACTAAATCTTTAAATATTGGATTATTAGAATGTTTTTAATCATTCCTAACATATTACCATAGAATTAGAGAATTATAACCATCCATTATCTACAATTTTTAGATAATCCTCTTATTCTATCCTTGACATTCTTTTTTAGTTAGCATGAAGATCTTGTTTGCTATCATCTAAACAATACATAGATTATTTGGTGCTATTACCACCTATTCCAATGAAATTTCACTTTGGTAGCATTTTTTGACAAGTTTGTATTTCTATAATTTTTTTAGTTCTATGTTGGAGGAGAGAGAAGGCATTGGAAGTCATAATCATTTGTTGGAGCATCTAATTATATGGTCATTCATCTGTATGAATCATTCTTGGCATTGTACATGTGTTGGCATCAATAAATTTTTATTCTATCCTTTTTTATTATGTAGGTTATGCATGGAGTTGTGTAGAAGGTGCTTGTAAGGAGGAGAGAAGCTTGACATTAGGAGAACTATGTTGGATTTGCATACTACATGGTGTTTAGATGTATCCTAGCATTTTTTGTGTACTTAGAGATTGTTAAGCTTAGATAGTTCAGTGCATTCCTATTGCTGTCTATATTTTTTTATAGTCTACATAGGAAATCTACTTCTAAATTACATTAAAGGTTTATTGAGATCTTGGTCTACTTCCATTCACAACCAACTGACATTCATTGTGTGGAGGACAAAGACTGTACTAGAAATTATTTTTTATCTTATACATTGGAAGAACACCCTATGGTGTGAGCCATTTTTTTGTATAGACTATGTTTGGTAGTTTTGACTGTGTAAAGCATTGCAAGAGATTTTTTGTGGACTCTGCTTCATCCTAGTTGGAATTTTATATTTACATAGAGGTTTGTGCTTAGGTCGACATCAGAAGATTTGCAATCTATTAAGAAAATGTTAACCTACCTTCCTAGAAAGATCTACATTTTTTTGTTGAATATTATAGGAATGCATCATTATTTATTTTTGATCTAGTTTTGAATGACACTCTAGGTAGTGTTTTAGAGGAAGACAGATTAACTGAGTTGTGATTTGAACCTATTTCTAAAGTGAAAATGTACTCTATTTCACAGTCTTAGAGGTTCATAGAAAGCACATCTATCTGCTAAGTGACAAAAAAAACAACATTCATCCTCCTTCTATCCCCTTAAACAGTTGTATATTTCATTATTTTCTTTATTAAGATGTATTCTTTCTTGAAAGAGGAAGTCAAACTCACTTGCATGCACACCAAAGTAACAGGGAGGTTCTTTTTTCACTTTGGTTGGATTTTCTAAGTCCATAGTTTGATTCTAGTTCCAACAAGTGGTTGGAATCATAGCTTCATTTCTATTTTGGTCACTGAAATAAATTTATAGTGTCATTTTTAATGTTTTTGACCCATTTTACAAGTATTTATAAAGCCCATATCTTTTGAGCCATAAATTGAATTTGAGTTCCATTTTTTTTCAAAAGTATATAGTTTTAAATTGTCTATCCATGTGTGTCATAACTTTGTAAAAACACTATAATTTTATAAAGTGCCAAAATTGGGGGGGTCCTTAATACAATATTTTGGTGGTTGTCTCGGTGTTGATTTGTGCACCATTTTTCATTCTTTATACTCTTTGGTAATTCAATAGCGTGGCTTCTACTTATGGTATTGATAATTATGATTCTTTGAATAAATATAATTACCATACATGGAGACGTAAAATGTAAATCATCATCAAACACAAAGGATTATGGTCCCTAATGAATGAAACTCAACCATAGTTCACAAGAGAGTATAAAAAAATTCATCACCAATAGATTCTTTTATATTATTTGATCATACCTATAGATTGTTATATATATTCCTATTTGGTGCATCCTTTAGACACCCTTTTGGGTTTCTCTTTTTATTCTTATTAGGTCAAGCATATATTTTTCTCTTTAGCTTCCCCTATAGATGTGAAATTATATTCCACTCACACTCATTCCTCACCCCCTTCATTATAAATCACTTTACCAAGTAAAGAGCCTCCTAGTTCCAATCATATACCCTATCTTAGATTTACACCTAATCCTAAGGATGGGTTTATTTATGAAAAATCCCCCTTTTCTTATTTCCATGAGACTAAAGCAAACTATATTGGTAATGATATAATCTCCCTTTTTCTATATTACATATCTAGTACACCTACATGTCATAGTTCCCGTTTTACCCTCCTATCACCAATAATTGAAAGCAAGACCATTTATCCATACTCTCCTTGTAGCAATGATCAACATCATAACTATAGTGACTATGATGAGAATTGGCATGATGATGATTATGTCTAATGTGATGATGAACATATTCTTACAATCCTAATCTTGAGACTTCTCCACTCTCCTTTCCTACTTAAGATAAAATTCATACATCTTGTAAAGATATTTCTCCTTCTCCATTACAAAATAAAATATGTGAATAAGATTATTCTAGTACTCATAATGTTATATCTCCTACTTTGTCTACACATGTTATCCATTTACACACTAACACTATATTAAATGCCAACTAATATCTTAATCTAAACAAGGAGCCTATTCCTTCCTCTCTCATACCTCATATTGATTATGTGTGTATTTAATAAAAAATACCTAGGGTTTGTACTTGTGAATCCCTTCAAGATCAAAACCATCACTATAAAAAATAAAATATAAGAGGTACAAAATAAAATCAATATTTAAGCTCAAATATCACATCTCTTGAAAATAACAACAAATTCTAAAAGAATCTAAAATATGCTAGTTTTAATCATATATATACATATTTATCTAACTCTTATGTGCCTCATAAGAAACACATATATCCACTTAATTCTTAAAAAAAATGGATAGTAAGAGTCCAAGTGATCTTCTAAAATAAATGTTTTGAAATAATTTGATTACATTAACTTCTATTCCTCCTCTAAAAAGATCAAAATACTATTGTGTGTATCATAGATTTCATGGGCATCACATAGATAATTGTTTTGATTTAAAGACAAAAATATAAAGTATCCCTGATAGTGGTGATCCTATACAAGATAATCTTATTAAACAACCCACTCATATTGCATTTCCTAAAATACGTGCAAAAATATCACAAATATAAAGTATGGATACCAAAAGATAATTCAAAACAAAAGAAATATTCAAAAAATAATATTGGAGTAAACAATATTACCAAAAGAAGAATATGAAAAAGTAAAATTATAAAAGCATAATTAACAAAAGTAAAGCTAAAAGAATAAATTAAGGATTAGTGAAAATTCCCCTTTATGCAATAATTTCTCACATTTGTAAAGGAAAGAGATAAGGTCAAAACTACAAAATCTATTATTACATATCCAAGTTAAGAAGTTAAAGCACCATTACTTCTCTTCCTAGTGTTCAAACAATCACACACGATCCTTATATAATTATAAATAAGATGCAGTCCATTAACAATTATCCACATACAAAACATAATAAAAATTGCACCTCACAATCTCACACACAATGTAAGAAGTTAAGATTTTTCCATGATATTGCTTACATCAATGGTTATGATCTCAATTCCAAAGAATATTTGTTTGATCTTGATTATGCATAATATCATTTGATAATGTAATTAATCATTATAATACATATGATACATGGCCTATACAAGGGCCTTCTTGGCTTATAATTTCATTGTCCTTGTTCATAGCTTTTTTTGCTTATTACTTTTGTTGATTATTCTTCTACACCTCATTGAATTTTATTTTATTTTATCCCTTGGATATATTTTTATTTTAGGGCACTTGTTACCTTATGTTTTTCAACCCAATTCAAACAATGAAAGATAATTATCATATTAATATTTCAATGCAAATCCTTCATGGTAATTCATTTTCTCATTATTACACATCTACACATGCTTTATATATCATTTTTACTTTAATGCTCACATCTATCTACTTTTACATATATAGATATTTCAAATTTCATGAATACATAATTTAATTATTTTAAAAAATGGAAAAAATATAAAAGCATATATGTTTAAAAAGTACAAAAAAATAAAAATATGTGAAAAATTATAAAAAGGACCCTAATTTGTCTTATGTGAGGATTTATCCCATATTGCTTAGTTAGACTAGTTTATAGTTTTGTCTTGCCTACTTATGGAAGGGTTTTCTATTGTATTAAGCATCTATATTCTGAATATTATTTGAGTTATTATATTTTACATCTCATTTTCTTACAGCTTCATGTGAATTTTATTATTGAATAACTCTTTAGATCTTAGATTATTAGAATGTTTTTTTTATCTTTCCTAACATAGTACCATAGCATTAGAGAGTTATAACCATCCATTATCTGCAATTTTTAGATAATACTATTATTCTATCTTTGAGATTCTCTTTTAGTTAGCATGGAGATCTTGTTCACTATCATCTGAATAATCAATAGATTATTTGGTGCTCTTATCCACCTCTTCCAATGTGATTTGACTTTGGTAGCCTTTTTTGGCAAGTCTGTAGTGCTAGAATTTTTTTGGTTCTATGTTGGAGGAGAGAGAAGGCATTGGAATTCATAATAATTTGTTGGATCATCTAATTATATGGTCATTCATCCATATGCTTCATTCTTGGCATCGTACATGTGTTGGCATCAAAAAAAAATTATTCTATCCTTTTTTATTGTGTAGGTTATGCATGGAGTTGTGTAGAAGGTTCTTTCAAGGAGGAGAGAAGCTTGGCATTAGGAGGACTATGTTGGATTTGCATACTACATGGTGTTTGGAAGTATCCTATCATTTTTTTGTGTAATTAGAGAGTGCCAAGCTAAGATAGTTCTATGCATTCCTATTGCCGTGTATTTCTTTTTATGGTCTACATAGGAGATCTAGCTTATAAATTTCATTGAAGTTTTATTGAGATCTTGATCTACGTCCATTCATAACCAACTACCGTTCATTGTGTGGAGGACACAAACTACACTAGAAATTATTTTTTGTCTCCTACATTGGAACAACACCCTATGGTGTGAGCCATTTTTTAGTATAGATTATGTTTAGGAGTTTTGACTATGTAAAGCATTGAAAGAGATTTTGTGTGGAGGACTCTGCTTCATCCTAGTTGGCATTTTATATTTACATGGAGGTGTATGCTTAGGTCAACATCAGAGGATTTAAAATCTATTAAGAAAATGTTGAGCTACCTTCCTAAGAAGGTCTACAATTTTTTTTTTGAAGATTATAGAAATGAATCATTATTTATTTTTGATCTAGTTTTGAATAGCACTCTAGGTTGTGTTTTAGAGGAAGATAGATCAATTGAGTTGTGATTTGAGCTTTTTTCTAAAGTGAAAATGAACTCTATTCCACATAGTCCTAGAGGTTCCTAGAAAACACATTTATTTGCTAAGTGACCAAAAAAACAACATTAATCCTCCTATCCTTTTAAACAACTATATATTTCATTATTTTCTTTATTAAGATGTATTTTTTCTTAAAAGAGGAAGTCAAACTCACTTGTATGCACACCAAAGTAATAACAAGGTTCTTTTTCCACTTTGTTTGGCTTTTCTAAGTCCATGGTTTGATTTTGGTTCCAACAAGTGGTTGGAATCATAGCTTCATTTCTATTTTGGTCACTGAAATCAATTTGCAGTGTCATTTTTAATGTTTTTGACCCATTTTATAGGAATTTATAAAGCCCATATCTTTCGAGCCATAACTTGAATTTGAGTTCCATGTTTCAAAAGTATATAGTTTTTAATTTTGTATCCATGTGTGTCATAACTTTGTAAAAATAGACTACTTTTATAAAGTGCCAAAATTGGGGGGTCTTTAATATAATATTTTGGGGGTTGTCTTAGTGTTAATTTTTGCATCCTTTTTGATTATTTATACTCTTTGGTAATTAAATAGCATGCCTTCTAATTATGGTATTGATAATTGTGATCATTTGAATATATATAATTACCATACATGGAAACCTAGAATGTAAATAATCATCAAACACAAAGGATTATGGTCCCTAATGAATGAAAATCAACCATAGTTCACAAGAGAGTATGAAAAATATCGGCACCAATAGATTATTATACATTATTTGATCATACCTATAGAATCCTCTTTAAATTATTCTCTAGAGTCCTATTTAGATCCAAATATATATTCTTATTTGGTGCATCCTTTAGACACCCTTTTGGGTTTCTATTTTTATTCTTATTTGGTCAAACTTATATTTTTCTCTTTAGCTTCCCCTATAGATGTGAATTTATACTCCACTCACACTCATTCCTCACCCCCTTCATTATAAATCACTTTACCAAGTAAAGAGCCTCCTGGTTCCAATCATCTACCCTATCTTATATTTACACCTAATCCTAAGGATGGGTTTATTTATGATATATATCCCTTTTCTTATTTCCATAAGACTAAAGAAAACCCTATTAGTAATGATACAATCTCTATTTCTCTATATCCCATAGCTAGTACACCTACATGTCATAGATCTCCTCTTACCATCCTATCACCAATAATTCAAATCAAGGCCATTTATCCATCCTCTCCTTATAGCAATGATCAACATCATAACTATATTGACTATGATTAGGATTGGTATGATGATGATTATGTCTAATGTGATGATGAACATGTTCTTACTAATCCTAATCCTGAGACTTCTCCACTCTCCTTTCCTACTTAAGATAAAATGTATACATCTTGTAAAGATACTTCTCCTTCTCCATTACAAAATAAAATATGTGAATAAGATTATTCTAGTACTCATAATGTTATATCTCCTACTTTGTATGCACATGTTATCCATTTACACACTAACACTATATTAAATGCCAACTAATCTCTTAATCTAAACAAAGAGCCTATTCCTTCCTCTCTCATACCTCATATTGATTATGTGTGTTTGTTAATAAAGAATACTTAGGTTTTATTCTTGTTAATCCCTTCAAGATGAAAACCATCACTATAAAAAATAAAATATAAGAGGTACCAAAAAAAACAATATTTAAGCTCAAATATCACATCTCTTGAAAATAAAAATAAATTCTAAAACAATCTAAAATATGCTAGTGTTAATCATATATATGCATATTTATCTAACTATCATGTGCCTCATAAGCAACATATATATCCACTTTATTGTTTAAAAAAAAAAAAAGGCTAGTAAGAGTCCAATTGAGCTTCTAAAATAATTTTTTTGAAATAATTTGATTACATTAACTTCTATTCCTCCTCTAAAAAGATCAAAATACTATTGTGTGTATCATAGATTTTATGGGCATCATATAGAAAAATGTTTATATTAAAATATAAAAATATAAAGTATCCTTGATAGTGGTGATCCTATACAAGATAATATTATTATAAAACCCACTCATATTGTATTTCCTAAAATATGTGAAAAAATAACACAAATATAAAATATGGATACCAAAATATAATTCAAAACAAAAAAATATTCAAAAAGTAATATTGGAGTAAAAAAGATTACCAAAAGAATAATATGAAAAATTAAATTTCTAAAAAAACATAATTACCACAAGTAAAGCTAAAAGAATAAATTAAGGATTAGTGAAAATTCCCCTTTATGCAATAATTTCTCACATTTGTAAAGGAAAGAGATAAGGTCAAAACTACAAAATCTATTATTACATATCCAAGTTAAGAAGTTAAAACACCATTACTTCTCTTCCTAATGTAAGAAGTTAAAATTTCACCTTAGAATCTCACACACAATGTAAGAAGTTAAAAAAATTCCATGATATTGCTTACATCAATGGTTATGATCTCAATTCCAAAGAATATTTGTTATGATCTTGATTATGAATAATATCATTTTGACAATGTAATTAATGGTTACAATACATATGATACATGTCCTATACAAAGGCCTTCTTGGCTTATAGTTTCATTATCCTTGCTCATAGCTTATTTTGCTTATTACTTTTGTTGATTATTCTTCTACACCTCATTGAAGTTTTTTATTTTATTTTATCCCTTGCATATATATTTTATTTTATGGAACTTGTTCCCTTATGATTTTCAACCCAATTCAAACAATGCAAGATAATTATCATATTAATATTTCAATGCAAATTCTTAATGGTAACTCATTTTCTCATCATTACACATCTACACATGCTTTATCTATCATTTTTACTTTAATGCTCACATCTATCTACTTTTACATCAATAGATATTTCAAATTTCACTTATACATAGTTTAATTGTTTTCAAAAATGGAAAAAATAGAAAAAATATATGTTAAAAAAGTATAAAAAATAAAAATATGTGAAAAATTATAAAAAGGACCTATAGGCATAATTTCATGTTGCTGGATTATATCTTTTCATATGTCATTTATGTTTTTATTTGGTACATAACATGTTTCAATACATTTTCAATACATAATTCTTCTCAAAAGATATAAAAGAGTGTTATAGGACATATTTCTACATAAACAATCAATATTCATACACAGAAGAAACTATTTTTTTTTTAAAACTTACATACAGTCAATCAAGACAACATTATACTAGTTGAACAAAAATGCATTGCATTCCTATCCCTAACTATGCTCTTATCCCTATGTATTTTACATCACTGATTTTGATTGAAACATAATCATAGGGGCATCTATAGTTTTTTTATCACAAAATAGAAAACACACTTAGATAACTTTATATTTCAAGCTTAAGGGGTACCTTTCCATGGTTTCAATTTTGGGTTATCCTTATACCCAACCATGCTCGATTGCGGGAATATAATTTCTATACATAGGATCTTTTACAAGTTTTATTTATCTATAACTTCTTTTTCCATGATTGAACTATAACAAAATAAAATAAAATTGTTCTTTAATTCATACTTTACATGTATCATGATGAATATGCTAGTCACTAACATTTTAAATACAAACATATACTTAACATATGCTAAATTTAGTTTTTTCATACTTTTATTACATGCTTAATTAATCACATAGTATGATTAAACTTATTTTCTTCTTCTATGTAGCACTTGGCCTTGTGTATGTTTAACATACATGATCTTGCTTGTATGGCGTCAACATGCCTTGTGTGTATATTCCCTGGCCTTCTATGTTTGTGAGACATTTACGTGATACTTGCATCCAAACTTTTGGCCTTATGTGTTACATTTATACAAAATTTTCTAACTCAATGTGACATATTACATGTCCATTGCATGTGGCATTTATGCCTTCTTGCGTCATTTTGTGTAGCTTCCCTTACATGTTCATTTCTAGATGTTATGTGTGATGATGCCTATCATAAAATAATAAGTATCTAACTACATACATATGTGGTGCCATTATACACATCATGCATATAATACTTATGCACTTTAAATGTTTAATCTATTCAATATGATGCTTACAATACATATACAAGACTTGAAATCTCTTTACATGTTTTATACACTACTTCAATGCTATATTCACTTATAATGGTGTAATGAAATATCTAAAATTTTCATATGATTCAATGTTACATATTTTTTATTCTAATACAATACAAATATTCACATCCTATTACTTGATTACAATTTTCACAAATGCTCTCACTTTTGATTTTGAGACAAGTGATTTGTAGGTAATTTCCATCATCTAAAAAGGGGGTAATCATAATGGGATTATCTCCAAGATTTCACAAATACTACATTTCGTATTTGATAGTTTACAATATTCAAAATTAGAATTTTCATATTTTGGTGGCATTCAACTTGCTTATACACTTCATTCTTACAATAACTTGAGCACATATACACTTTGCGATTAGAATTTCAATATTTAAATTAATTTTCAAAATATAAATTTAAAACTCTATATCTTAGAGGGGTCATTATATGCATTCATGCCCAATATACCACTTCACAAAATTTAGATTTCTCTTTTTCAAAGTTTCAATGTTTCAAAGCTTCAAGAATTTACAGTTCAAATCTATTTTTTTTTGTAGAAGTGTGATTCTTATTCTACAAGTGGACCAAATTTGAGCTTAGTGACACTCTAAATATTGGTTGAAATTTATTGATCCATGTAATAGTTCCCACCTCTTCTTTTTAGTTCAACAAGTGGACCATGTTTGAGCTTAGTAACGCTTCATGTCTTGGTTGTACCTTAACAAATAACTTTGTTGGTTTCAACTTATTCAAAAGAATTACAAAGTACTATATGAGGGTTGGATATTATAATATTTCCAACTCAGTAAATCATCACTGATCCTTCAAATTTATACTCGATGACTCTCAATTCACTACAAGTTTAACAATTTTCCACATGCCTCAACAAGGGGTCATGCACATCTCCCTAACAAAGATAAAGTGTGTATACACACTTAGGTATCACATTTCATTTACTCTATTAATTAATGAATTAATATAATTAAGGGGGTGGCTATGGGCATGGGGGTTGGGGGGAATGTAGACTGAAATTTAATCAATAATTTCTTGAAATTGTTGTCCTTCACATCTTTACATTGCATGGTCAATTCAGTAATCTTATAACCCATAGTCTCTTGGAATATTTAAAAGTATTTAAATTATTATGCATATATCTAAGACTTACCTATTATGTTACTATTTAACCCTATTTTACATATAATTCACTATCACTTTGATTTAAAAAATTTCTATCCCTTCTAGATAAGAATACACTATCACACAAGGATGTACTGCATCCTTGTTCTGTAGTGCGACTTTATGCATAGTGCTCTAACGGTCATATTTTCATAAAAGATACACTTCATAATGACTCTCTAAAAAAACTAATTGGTTGATTATAAAAAAATATTTGAGAGATTTACCTATAAAATACAATCAAGGTTCCCACTTGAATCCCCTAGCTCTCTTACTAGCACTTACTAAAAATCATCTATTTTATGATTTCAAAAGCATCTATCTTCACATTAAAGACTATTATTGTAATTGTGATGTAACACCATTAATTTATCAAAGCTTAACATAATTTTATTTTAGGTCAAAGGCATCATTTGTTAATCATTATAATAAAAAAACCAATTTAATTCACATGATATTCCTTGCAGGGAGAACTACATCGAACTAAGGTCCATTTAAATTATGTAGGCAATACTTAGTCAATAAGGGGTTTTCTGAAAATAGCTCAGTAATATCCCACTTCCCCATTTTCCCCTCTTGTTAATTTTATTTATCTTGTGTGCTTTTTTGGGCTAAGGGCATCAAATTTATAGGTCTTCCACACATCAAATTAGGCTCTACAAAAAAATAATTCATCTAAAAACAAGGGTGAACAAGCCCAAATTTTTATATCCAATGCACAGTCTATCTGGGCAAAGTAACATTAGTATAAAATGATGCAATGCATCCTTGTCTACCTTCTACATCATTTTCCCAACATACAACAAGCTCTTTTACTCTGATGTATCTATGTGTGCAAGTCATTTAAATTAGTTACAATGCATACAAAGTCAACACAAACTAAATTAATCTATTTGTAAGAAAAAATATCTACCCCTATTGATAGTTTCTATTTTTAGTGATTTACAGCTTTTGTAATTTTTTAGATCTTTGTATTTCCTGTATTATGTATTATTTAACTTCCTAGATTCGATTTCAATACTTTACCTTTTTAATTAAAGTTAATTATTTATTCTAATTAATTTTAGTGTGATAAAAAAAAAAGTCACAATTTAATGTATATTATAATGTAAAATAAAGACTACTACCATAATTAAAAAGTATACATGTGAACATGCTTATTCAAAAAAACTATCTAATTTTATCCTAAAAGTAGTTTAAAAAAACTTCCTAGCTTTAAAATAGAATTTATCTAAATTAAAGAGATAATTGACAAATAATATGATCCACTTATTATAATTCTATTATACTTTCATAATGGACGTAAAGTAGCACAATGCATGGAGTTCATTATGGTTTTGTTGAAGTCTGTCTTTATTTTCACTATGGCGACTGATAAGTAACACATGACAAAGGCTTAATGGTCATGAAGTTAATAGTTCATGGAATTATCCTTTTATTCATTATGGACTGAGTAACTATGTGGAATAGTTACTATATGTATTATAATCTATGAATCCATGCATCCAATTTCACTTTATACTCCACAAAAACCATGTGTCCCTATGATAAAATAAACAAAATCACGATTAAAAAAAGTTTAAAATTCAAACAAAACTGCCAAATTAAAAGTCAAACTCATGTGGTGCAGTCAAAATAAAGGGGTCCAATGAAAGAATGAATTTAGTACCATGTTGATTGGATTGAATAATCAACCATGAACACACATCAAACCACTACTCTTAGACTTGACACATTTAAACATTCTCTTTATTGAGTTCAACAACATGCTATAAATAATTGAATGCGCACGCGCACACACGCGCGCGCGCGCGCACACACACACACACACACACACACACACACACACACACACACACACACACACACACACACACACACACACACACACACACACACACACACACACACACACACACACACACACACACACACACACACTCGTAATTAAAGGATTATTAAAATTCATGGAGATTACTTGATCCTACACATAGTCCCTCTTGGAATAAAACATACTCTTTATTATATTCTTGGAGAACAAGCTCCCAAACTCTATGTTTTTTCTTCCTCAACTTGGAGATAACTCCCTATATATGACTCTCCTTGGTCTTTTTAAATTTATAATTCAAATATTATCTAGCATTATATAACTTATAGAGTGTCTCTTCACCTTCATTTTTATATTATAAATGTTCAATATTTGACATTTCATCATTTTGGAGTGTTACTTTATTTTTACAATTCACATGGTAAAACATCTATTTAATTTAGTTAGATTGTTTAGAATCTACCATGGTAGTTGAGAAACTACCATTATATGCAGATTTTAAATCTCACCATTAATGCTTGTAAAAGTGCCACATAGTGTATATCAATGGTTTAGTTATTATGCAAAGTCTTCCAATTACTAGAGGCCATGACTTTTACATACAAAATTGAAATGTTATTATTTTTTGAAAGTGCATAAATTTTTTAAGGGAATATAAATATTCAATCAACTACATGTTTAGGGGAAGTCCATGATGTAATTTTTTTCTCTACCCTATAACCTATCTATTTTATCTCTTTAACAAACACAACCACTTCCTATATTGTACCAATGGTTGAGAAACTCAACAAACTTACTTGGAACCATGTAGCTTCTTGAAAAAAATTCTTTTATGATATGTTTGAAGCTCCATAAGTTTAGGAGTATAGGTGCTTCATATGGATTATCTTCACCATGATAAAATGATAACACACTAACAGGACCACACAAGCACACATACCATATATTTATGATCGATGTAATATTTCATGTATACCTTGGATGATCCTGCATCACCATGGACAATTTTGACATACTCAAAAAGTGCATGAAGTCAAACACATCCCAAAAATATTGTTTTCAAATAATAAGACACACATTGCAATCATAATAAAATAGAGTATATAAAGTCACAAGGATCAATTTAAGAAGGGGAAAATCTAAATGTTGCACATAGAATCTCCTATTTGGATCATAATCATGGAATAATGTGTTTATAAAGTACACTTTTATTTTAATTGCATACCTATTACTTTATTAAAATTTCCTAGTTTCTCTCCATGGGTTTGTTTGAAATTACATAATACACAAAGCATTTATGCTACTATTTATAACTAATAAATGCAATCCAATTTTTTTATTTTGTGTATAACATTTTGATAAATCTAATGATCAAGTAAGAGACACATGTTAGTCATAGAGTAGTTCCAAGGTGATGGAGTTTGCAATATGGCACATAGTTCCATAGGATTTCAAATGATTTGCACAAATTTTGGAGAATTGAATTTCATATTAATTTAAATATTCATTCTCATGCACATAGTTTATAGTCACATGGAGAGATTTCTTGCAATGTATTCCTATTGGCTTGAAAGTTTTTGTTTCAAGATGCAAATCTTGTCATTCTAAATTGAAACACATGGCCTCCTATTATTGATTTAGAATCATAGGATTATCTTTTTGTCATGCAATCCCATTATAATATTAATATATGCTTTATTTTTATTTTAAATATGAATGTGTCAAATATGACATGTAGTGAGTTCTAACTAGATAGTTTTTTAGGGTGACATCATAATATCATTGACTTTTCTTTATCATGGTAAATCACACTATGCCACATGGGAATATATTATTGGATTAGGATTACAACACATGGGGTTATAAGTTATCTATTGATAAATGTGCATACCCATTATTAATTTCATTTATCCCTATATGCTTCATGTTTTAACTTTTAGTCTAATTTTTCATGATAAATAAAAAAGTCATAGTGATATAAAAATTATAACAAGATTCTAGTAAAATTGTGATAAAAAGAAGCCACATGTTGATCCCCCAGTATCCATGGATTAAAGTTATGCATAGAGTGCATAGATTTCATTGTCACTCACCGTGTTAGATGAGAATGTGCCATATGGTAATGGCTCATTTTTCATCAAGTTCACATTTCATAGAATCCTCATCTTATTCATTATGGCCTCAATAACTACATGGATTTGATATTATATGTATTATACTCTATAAATCCACATGTCTACTTTTAATTTAAAAGAATATGTGTGTCCTTATGATAAAATAAAAAAATTATGATTAAAATAAACTTAAAAATTTAAATGAAACTACAAAATTAAAAGGTATTTTCATGGCCAATTTTCACATAGTCAAAAAGTAAGTGGATTCAAACATAGACATTAAATGGTGTGGCCAAAGAATGTGACACACATTACAATCATTGGCCAATAAAGTACATAAAATAATGGGGATCAATTCATCAAACGGTGATTATGTGTTCTCATTAATTGTTAATTTTAGTTTAAAAGTCACAATTGGGTCCATAGTGGTGTATGGGAACAAAGTGAACCTTGTGAATTTGAATAAATGTTAATATGACCACTAGGAGCTTAAGGTTTGCAACTAACATAAAGTGGAGAAAAGGGTAAAAATATGTATGAAAAAACTCCTCCCCTAAAAGAGAAAAAAGAAGAGAACATGGCTAAATATCCCAAATACATTCTAAAAATTCATGTAACCATTCCTAAAATAGAGTTCTTACGAGTGACTATTGATCAAAAGTAGATGTAGTTAAAAGTGGATCACCCTAGACTAGTGAATGTGTTCACCAAGTGCCTGATGGACCTTTAATCAAGGTGTGATTCCTATACAAAGAATTATTCTCCTCATGAAATTTAGGAGGGATAAATTCTCTATATAATGAGTGTGAAACACGAATAGAGGTAATGAAAGACTATTGAATGCCCTAAAATTATGGGATAGATTACTTGATGTCTAATTAGTCCTGAATTAGTATACATGTTACTTATAATGTCTAAAGTAGACTAGGGGTAGGTTGATCAAGGAATAACTACTTAACACATGGAATGTGATAAGGATATTTTTGAGGTGTGTCCTCATCGCTATTATATTCATCTATGTTAGAAGAAGAGTCATCAATATCAGAAGTATGCTCACGCTCAAAAATTCCATCAAGTTTAGGTGAGTCTAAAGAAGAATAATCTAAAGGAGAGTCCAGGAGAAAGGTGTGAGAATTTATATAGTTTATTCTAATGATTGACCATTCCCACAACCAATATGGTATCATTGTGTAGCTCTCTATCATACACTAAATTTGTAGTGAACTCAATTCTCATGTTTGAACTAAGGTGAGTGATCTAATAAAATAATAAGAGTTAGTTGAAAGTGAGGGAACACTTAGAATTTTATTGAATGTTCCACCACTCACTTCAACGAACCCTCTCCTAAGAAGTTTTTAAGAATCATCATCACCCATTTTTATAAATGACATGTCACATGGTTATAAGGAATTGAAATATATGTGTGAAGAGGCTATTTGATGTGAGGTACTAGAGTCAATGACCCATGTGGGAGTCATAGGTACAACTATAACCAGTGCCTTATACTTTGCTTTCCCCTTACCTTTCTCTTTTTCATTTTACTTAGCATGGTCATGGGTTGGTCATTTTACTTAGTAGAATCAAGGAGATTAATATTGTGATTCTTGAGTATATTAGTCATTTGGTCAATTTTTTTCTTAAAGAATTTGATTTCATCATTTTTTCCCCAAAAACCCATATTTTATCATCTCTTTGTTAGGCTTAAAAATAGAAGAAGAGGTCTCATGGTTTGATTTATAGGTGGGAATATTTAATCCTTCATATGATCCCTTTTGTTATGTTTTTTCTCTCTATTATTTTAAGCCATTTCTTTCTTAGAAAATAATGCATGAGATTTAGAGGACTTCATTATGCCCATCTATATCAACTTATCTTGCTCCCAAATCAAGTTGGAAATAAAAATTATCTAAAGAAATCATCTTCCATGCATATGTAAGATCACTTTTTGTGGCATGGAAAGTGGAAAAAATATAAAATACTCTTAACCTAGTTTAGAGAGTATCAATAGAACAAGTTTTTCATCTTTATTATCAATTCCACACTCTTTCAACTACAACCTCAAAAGTCTAAACTTGGTGAAAAAGTCTTGTAGGGTGTCATAGTCTTTTGGTTTCAAATTGATGAGCTCATTATCTATCTCATGGCCTCTCATCACATCCTACTTCCCTAAGAACATTCCTAGAATAGCCCACACTTGAGTAAGTGGCTTGATAGATTATATGTGAAAGAGTAGATCAGGAAAGATGGAAAGACATAGTAGTCTATGAACTTTATCACAATGATTAAGACATTTGATTTTTTCTTCTATTTTTGAAGGTTCAATATCAGTTCCCATTATAATTTGATGGTAACCCTTAAATTTCAAAATGATTTCTAGTTTGGATTTCCATTTGTGATAATTAAATAGTGTGAGTAGAATTATTAGACTTGAATCCATAGCATATAAGGAAAATCTATTACTGAAAGTAAAGAAGAAATATAAAAAAAATTCATTGCACCACATAATATCCCATTAAATTTTCAAATAAAATCACACTCATATAGACATCAAACATAACCAATAATGCATCTTGAGAAATTTGTGCATAAGTATGAAATAATTGGAGGGACATCTGGCTCAACTGATAATGCATTCATGAGTGTATAATAGTTGGTTTTAATGGAACTTTACAGGGCCAAAAAACTCACCAATGCATAGAGTATGAAAAAATAATCACTTTTGAAGAAAATGATACTCAAATCTAAGTTATCGATCAAAAGTTATAGTTATTTAAAAATTTTACCTTGTAGGAAACATTTGGGTGGAAATGGTGGTGGATAAATATTTTGAATTGACTTCACAAAAAAAATTGAGGCCCTCTGGAGAAAAAGTAAAGCACTTTTCGGTTGGAAGTGACCAGGGCCTTATTTCCCATATGACCAAGGGTTAAGGGCTAAGTTGGATATTTTCACCCTCCCCTTTTGATTGATGTGCTTAATATGGGAGTGACATCATCTAAAAAGTGTACACTTTTTCAAATGAATAATGTCACACTTCATGTCTTTAAATTTGATGTTCCTATGGCTATCATCATAATTTTCACCCTTCTCAATAGTTGTCAGGGTTGTTGGCAGATCCTATAGTCAAAAATTCTAAATTTAGGATTTGGTGTTGAAGATTTAGGGCTTATTATAATGAAAAAAGTGTCAATCTTGTAGTGGCTACTTACAG
>JARHVA010005061.1:980000-1032500 GCA_037957365.1 Torreya grandis
ATTGTGGGGTTAGGAGGGAAGATTATTCCCACTTTTAATCCAAAATTAACCCTTGATTACACTTTATATAACCTAAAATATTAAACCAAACTACATTAAGGCAAGAATAACAAAACAATAGACCAAGGTGAGATGAGTCTACACTTGATTTCATCAACCATTCAACTGTTTACACTACATGTAGCTATGAAAAAAAGAAAAAATTAGATATATATTGATCACAACCATTAAAAAATAGCATGGATTCAACATAATAATGGTGAAATATCCTTAAAAATTCCAAAAATAGGCACACTTATAGAGAAAATTTGAAAGGAGAGAGAGAGAGAGAGAGGAGAGAGAGAGAGAGAGGCGTATATGAGCTCATTGACAAGTGTCAATGTTCTACGATCAATTAAAACCAAGAAAAGTATTAGAAACAACCTTGAAACTTATTCATATGTGTAAAATTTATTAATTATTATATCTTCATGGATTTGGCATTGAAGATATTATTTATTGTGCTTGATAACTCACTAGCATTTTCAAAACTATCTGTCTTGGGTTGTGAAAAGTGACAAGTGGCATTATTAGTCATAAACTCATCTTTAACGACCTTATGACCCTCTCCTTAACAATTTTCATAGGTTTAATAGTTATTCATAATGATTTTTTAGTGGTAACTCAAAATCCTTTAGGTTTATTAAAACATTTTAATCCTCATCGGACTCTCCATCAAGGTCTTCAACTAGGCTTCTTGAACAACATAGTGGTACAATCACTTTTTGAGAATAAATTAGTGACTTGAAAGATCATGCATAATATTTAGAGGTTTAGATAAATAGTGTTTAGGATCATACAAATTATTTATATTCTTAAAAAACCTTTCCACTGATTTAAGTACTTACCACCACCTTGTATACTCACAATTAATCCTGCATTTTGATCTTTTAAGCTAATTTTGTACACCATGTCCTTTACATGTGCTATTATCATGGATATTCAAGTACCTATAATGATATTAAACATAAATCATGTCATTACAAGGCATTTTTAATCCATTTTAATCACTTGAACATTTTATTTATTACATCAGGTCAGATTCAGGGTTTAAGGAGGATTTGGGCATGCTTAACATCTTAACTATGGTTCATAAAATTAAATATCTATCCATTCTATCTAATTACATAATATATAAGTATATGTACCTATACCACACCTTAAAATTACAATTGGACGCTTTAGAAAATCCTCCAAGTTCCAAGAAAAAAACTATACTCTCTCAAGCTCTTCACAAGGCCAAATAGTGCTTATGAGGTGGTTTCTATTTTAGAGATGATTCACAGAGTTTAGAGCTATGATGAGGGAAATAATACTATGATATCTAAGTTAAAAACAATATCCACCTTATAAAACCTCCTTAATATCCCATGTAAACCCTTAATGAAGTTATAAGCATGAGAACATAACTTCTCAGGTTAGCAGACCTGGTGGACAGGGTTGAGAGAAAACTTTTAGGCTTTTAGGCCTTCAAAATGTATTTTGTTGGATAAAAATTCCTCTATAAATATTGTAACAACACACACACTAATTTTCAGAGGCACTTACCTATGCCTTGAAGGCTTATCATGCCTAATATTTACCTCTCTATTTGTAGGTCTTTGCTAAGGGTTTTAGGAGTAGTCATGCAAAAGTGACCCTTAAGGTATGTTGTGATGACTTTTGCTCACCATACTAGGTTATAAATTTCATGAAAATGTTTGCATAGATAATCCAAAATCTCCAAGATCCTTTACACCTCAAATTCACTTTAAAACTAATACAAGACCTTCATACTTCAAGTTCATGCCTGTGGATAGTTATTTGAGATTGTCAACTTGTCAACACTCAAAACATGTCATCTTTATTGTTTCCATCTCCTTCACACATGTAACTATTTTCATCACTCTCTCCCATTTTCTTACATAGATAAATAGGTGGTAGTTTTAGGTTACCTTTCCCTCAAGATATTTTTGGTACTTTGATGGTCTTTGACAAGTGTTGGTAACTTGTTTTTGCTCTTTTGACTTTCTACCAACTTCTTCAAGACCTTACATCCATCATAACATTCATTTTTTTCCCTTATGGCTCATTCAAACCTATGGGTAATAATTTGACCTTAAATTATATGGTAGGATCTTATAATAGGGTGTTTTGGGTTAATTATAACTCCTATAATGTCTCAAAAAGGATATCCACTTTGTTCATGTCTCTCTATCTTGATAGGTCATATGTCCAACACCAACGCCTTAGTTTCACTCACTTAGACCTATGACATACTTATAGGTCTATGTTAGTCTTTGAAAGCCTTTGCATCCAAAGGGACCTAATCTTAAGGGATTATTTTCATAAATTAGTAGGGGATAATAACCTTATAACTTCCCCAAGATGCTCTAGGTTCTTCATATCTTTCCTTAAGCTTCATATCATGATAGATGCAAAAAATAGTCTTCAACTCTTAGTGACAAACCTGCAAGTTTATAGACCCTTTCATTTGAACCATTTATGACATGTTTTTTAGATTTGTTTAACTTTGTGAAGACATCGTGCCCCTATAAAACATGTTACTAAGATCAAAACCTCTTTGAGGCATCCAAAATGCTCTCAAACACCCATCTCTACTCTTTTTCCTCATCTTACACCAGCAACCTACATGTACTGTTAGAGTGTGTATTTCTCATGCTTGTTAGGTTATCATATAGGTATTTCATCATTTTCTTAATTTGTCTTATGTGAGGATTTATCCCATATTACTTAGACTAGTTTTTAGTTTTGCCTTGCTCACTTATGCAAGGGTTTTCTATTATACTAAGCATCTCTATTTTGAATATCATTTGAGTTGTCATGTTTTACATCTCATTTGTTTACAGCTTCATGCGATTTTTATTATTGACTAACTCTTTAGATCTTGGATTATTAGAATGTTTTTTATTATTCCTAACATAGTACCATAGCATTAGAGAGATATAACCATTCATTATCTGCAATATTTAGATAATCCTCTTATTCTATCCTTGACATTCTCTTTTAGTTAGCATGGAGATCTTGTTCATTGTCATCTAAACAATCAGTAGATTTTTTGGTTCTCTTAGCCACCCTCTTCCAATGTGATTTCACTTTGGTAGCCCTTTTTGACAAGTCTATAGTGCTAGTAAATTTTTAGTTCTATGTTGGAGGAGAGAGAAGGCATTATAAGTCATAATCATTTGTTAGAGCATCTAATTATATGGTCATTCATCCCTATGCATCATTCTTGGCATCTTACATGTGTTGGCATCAATTTATTTTTATTCTATCCTTTTTTATTGTGTAGGTTATGCATGGAGTTGTGTAGAAGGTGCTTGTAAGGAGGAGAGAAGCTTGGCATTAGGAGAACTATGTTGGATTTGCATACTACATGGTGTTTAGATGTATCCTAGCATTTTTTGTGTAATTAGAGAGTGTTAGGCTCAGATAGTTCTGTGCATTCCTATTGGTGTGTATTTTTTTTAAGTCTACATAGGAGATCTACTTCTAAATTACATTGAAGGTTTATTGAGATCTTGGTCTACTTCCATTCACAACCAACTTGACATTCATTGTGTGAAGGACATAGACTGTACTAGAAATTATTTTTTATCTTCTACATTGGAAGAACACCCTATGGTGTGAGCCATTTTTTAGTATAGACTGTGTTTGGGAGTTTTGACTATGTAAAGCATTGAAAGATATTTTGTGTGGAGGACTCTACTTCATCCTGAGTTGGCATTTTCTATTTACATGGAGGTCTATGCTTAGGTCAACATTAGATGATTTGAAATCTGTTAAGAAAATGTTGACCTACCTTCCTAGAAAGGTCTACATTTTTTTTTTCGAATATTATAGGAATGCATCATTATTTATTTTTGATCTAGTTTTGAATGACACTCTAGGTAGTGTTTTAAAGGAATATGGATTAGTTGAGTTATGATTTGAACCTGTTTCTAAAGTGAAAATGAAATCTATTTCACATAATCATAGGGGTTCCTAGAAAGCACATCTATCTACTAAGTGACAAAAAAAAACTTTAATGCTCCTTCTATCCTCTTAAACACAACTATATATTTCATTATTTTATTTATTAAGATGTATTTTTTCTTAAAAGAGGAAGTCAAACTCACTTGCATGCATGCCGAAGTAATAGGGAGTTTCTTTTTTCACTTTAGTTAGCTTTTCTAAGTCCACATTTTGATTCTAGTTCCAACAAGTGGTTGGAATCACAGCTTCATTTCTATTTTGGTGACTGAAATCAATTTGTAGTGTCATTTTTAATGTTTTCGACCCATTTTATAGGAATTTGTAAAGCCCATAACTTTTGAACCATAACTTGAATTTGAGTTCCATTTTTTTCAAAAGTTTATAGTTTTAAATTCTCTATCCATGTGTGTCATAACTTTTTAAAAACACACTAATTTTATAAAGTGCCAAAATTGGGGGTTCCTTAATACAATATTGTGGGGATTGTCTCGGTGTTGATTTTACACCCTGTTTCATTATTTATACTCTTTGGTAATTCAATAGCATGGATTCTACTTATGGTATTGATAATTATGAGCCTTTGAATATACATAATTATCATACATGGAGACCTAGAATATAAATAATAATCAAACACAAAGGATTATGGTCTCTAATGAATGAAACTCAACCATAGTCCATAAGAGAGTATGACAAATTTCAGCACCAACATAATTTTGATAAGTGTATGGGTTTGATAGGGACTTATATGAGTGATATTTTTTTTTGTCTCATTTAGATGGGTGTGATACTCCATTAAAAATGTGGGCTAAGTTAAAGGGTTTATTTAGGAAGGTAGATCACATGAGACTCATTTATCTTGAAGTGGAGCTTACTTCACTCAATCCCATTGACTTTGCCTCTATTGTAGACTACCTCACTAAGTTTAAGCATTTGTTGACACATTTAAGGGGAAGTGCATGAAAAAAAAAAAAAAGATGAAGAGTGTGTATCTTTTATTTTATCCAAGTTAAGTGTCCATTCCAAATATTAGCTTCTACCTTTTTCTCTAGCATAGATGTCTTAGGTATTGTTGGTTCCCATTAACACACCACTATCACTTAGCCTCACATGTATAGGGGCAATAAATCAATAAGGGGAGCACAAGTTGAAGGTGAGGATCCATGAAGATATGTTTTTGGAGCTAGGGAGGGCTTAGCACCTTGAAAAAACCAAACATGGACAAAGATCAGGAGAGGCCCAACAAAGGGGATGATTAGTTCCATACTGCTTTTGGCTCTGCCTGAACCAAGGTGAGAGGACCTATGGGTGGGGGTAGCTAGTTTTGGTGAAGGGATTTAAAACCTTCAACCTTAATGGGGATTTGAAATTAGGTAAAATGGAATATGTCCAAAGCATAACTAGACTCACACACTCCACCCTAGAAGGGTTGTCACATGAAATGCATGAATTCTTGAGTCATATGAAAGCTAATTAAGACAGATGGGAAAATGGATGCAAACTTTGATGTGGAAATTATTTTTGAATTAAAAGGGCAAGTGATCACTACAATGATAGGATTTTGAGCATATAAAGTTAATACACTTTAGGTGAATAATGTGTAGTGTATTCATCAGGTAGGCAACACTTATGGTATGCTAGTTGTATGTTGTATGTAGGGTAGAATAGGTTAGGACAATGTTTACAAGAAAATTTTGATGAAAAGATGTGGAGGGATAATAAATAAATATGGAGGGCTTCACACAATTGTGATATCTCCTTTATCAACAAATTCTTGCTTAATTCTTAAAACAACCAAGAAATAAATATGCACATATGGTCCTTGAAGGATTACAAGTAACACTACAAGTTACCTTTCAAGAATTCTTTCCTGTTGCATCCATGAGCCCAGAACTACCATTAAAAAGGATATCAATGCTTCATTCCCAAAAATTTAAAACAAAAAGGATTTTATGTTCTAGTTGCACCTTTTAAATGACTACCATAAAGAAACATACACTAGACAACCAATGTATTTATCTTATGAAAAAAACACTATATATGAACAAGATAGAATGGAAACCATGAACATATTTTATTCATTTACTAGGAAAATATTGATCACAACACATTTATTTAAAAATATATATCATAAGACACTCTATAGAAATGACTCTATAATAAGGGAACATCATAGATGATCTCAAAGCTTGCCAATGATTTGACAAATGAAATTGATTTGGCACCAAGGCACTACAAAGGGATGACTCTCTGAGATATTATCTGTTACACTCAAATTTTTAGCCAACAATTGTAAAGGGAAAAAAACCCTTTACTTATACAATTCCATAACCATACTTGGCATATTCTATAAAGATACTCCATCTGAAAGATTTCTTCGTGGGCCTAGAGTTGGTTGTAACGAACTTGATTCCTTAGACCTGCAGGTGTGCTCTCATGATGATGAAGGATATGATTTCCCACTACATAAGAATATTTATAATTTTGTACATGTAAAATAACCTAGAAAGGACAAAACAAAACTTTATCCACTTGTCCAAAAACAAAAAAAAACATCCTTTCCCTAAACAAAACAAACTCAAAAAGGGGCATGCCACTACTAGGCAAAAAACAAAAGTTCCTCAAAAAGAAAGAGACAAAAAGGAGAAAAGTAAAATAAGAGAAAGGGATGTATGGAATGATTCCCTTTTTGGGAAAGAAGCCAGGGGTATCTTGTCATGATGTAGAATCCACATCGATGATTGTGTCATTTACCAGCTTGTTTTTATGTGTAAAAACTTCTTGATCATATTGGCAAGGATAATTCAATCTGGGTCCATCTAGTACTTGAATTTGGCATCATATTACTCTAACCAATTGTTGGTTCTCTGGATCACTCCCTATTTATTTTGTATCGATGCCTCTAACTTATCATAGGATTTTTTGAGAGATACTAGGTCCTTTATTTTTTGACCATTGAAAACTTCATGAGGTACATCAATGAGATCCTTCAGATCCTTCTCTAATAGTTGTTTTTTCAAGTCCACCACATCATCTAGCCTCAACATTACTCTTAGAGTTTCCTCAATCTATGCTCTCACATTCTTGAGAGACTACTCTTCTCCTATTTTATCTTTCTCTTATTCTCCCACATTTGTTCTACTAGTGAGGGATTGAATATCATCCCTAGGTTCACCCTAATCCCTATCATATTACTTCAAGGTGTCCTTGACTTCATTGACTTTGTCCTACCCAAGTAATTGAGAAATAAAATCTTGGACAAATACCTCTATTTTTGGGGAGCGGTGCTTCTTTTCAATAGGGGCTTCTACTTGGGTGGTTACATCAGTACCAACCTTCACAACATCATCAAAAGATATATGATCATCTAAAGTCTTAGCCCCTTCCTCATCACCTTTACCTTTTTTTGTTATAGGTTCCTCTTCTACAGATGCTCCTTCCATTGGGATTTTTGAAGGGGGTGATGTTTTTACCTATGGGTCCTCTGCCCAATTCTCACCTTAGGGGGGGTGAAGCCATGTTATTTTTTCATTACCTCAGCTATTAACATTTATTAATTTGAGTCCTTCCCCTTGTTCATATCCCTGATCCTCTGCATGTATGAATATTGATCTTTTTTTTCTCTAGGGTCACTCCTTGATGATTGCATCTTTGAAGAGAATTATCCTTTGCTTAATTAGATATTTTGCTAAAGGTTAGAGGGTCTTCTTAGATTTTTTTTGTTTTGGTGGCTCTTCTTGTTCCTCACCTCCTTTCTTCCTTGAATATATCTTTAGAGGAGGATCAACTACAACCTGGTATAGAGATAGGATATTTGGGACTGGTGCTTGACTAGCCATGGGAGAAGTCACTGAGGTGGATGGCACCTTTAGAGCTTCCCTCCCCAAAATTGAAATAGGGATGGTGCTAGCTAGTGTGACCTACCCTATAAGAATTTTATCCCAAGTTTTAGCTAGGATCATTATCTTTGAGAAAGATATCTTGACTTTGGATTGGGCTATAGTCATTTTCTTGATGTCCATCAGTTTGGTAAAGTCAGTGTCTCCTAGGTTTCTTTTCCCTCTCCCTACTACAGATGATGATAGGGCTAAAGGGTCACCACTATATGCAAGGAGGAATTCATTCAATTATTTCTCTTCCCTCAGCTCTTAAAGGGTAGGGGTGTTGTATGCCTCAAGGTTGACCCCATGCTCCTTCAACCACCTGAAGGTTTTCCTCATTATCCATGTCATTCGCCTGGGGATGGAATCATTTTCTTCCTTAGTGAAATCTAGTAAAAGAAATGTAAAATGTACCTTGTAATTTCTCCTTGAAGGTGATGGATTCTTGGTGTCACATTATCTATGCATGCAAATTTTCACTAAGGATGGTGGCCTAGTTGATCCTCTTCTTCCCCTCTAGTATGTAGAGCATGATTAAAAACATCCATGTCTCAAATTTCTCAGCAGTGGGTAGCCCATAAATTCTAGCAGCCATGGTTATAACATACTGAGGTAACTCATTAAATTCAAACAACTTTAATTTGTTTAACATTTTTGAGGCTTTGGTTCTTTTCTTGGTCAGCCAACATGATTTTACTACCTCCTAGATGGTTTTCTCATCATTGTCAATGTATTGTTAGCATTCCTTGATGTTAAGTGTGATGCTTTCTGGTTGAGGGAGAATGCTAAGAATGGTGATGAGGGCCTCTAGAGTAAAGTAACATACTATTGAATGACTATCATTGATGATATTTTTGGTATCTAATTGATACACTTGAGCACATGCTATGATGAGCTCTGGGTATGGAGAAACTAGGGGAAATGTTATTGCTAGTGTGATGTAGCTCATGCCAACATTAGAAACTACTTATGGGGGGTTGAGGTCTTGAAAAAATTTTACTAGTTCCCCAAAATACAAATTCATAACATTAGTGTCCTTGATTGAATCCAATACTAATATGATACTTCCCTTGGATGCTATTGAAGCAGCTATCATTGGTAGTAGTTGAGGCTTCACATAGGTGAAAGTAGAAATCCTTTATAACTTACACTCTGATTCATTATATTTATGTTTTTCTTCACTCTGGCACACTTATTCACTTAGAAGCACAAATATTTATCTCTAAATGTGAAAGGTAAGTTCAAATGAAGAATAACACTTAAATATAATCCCTTGCATTTTAGAATTAAGGTTATCATTAATGTTCCAAGATAAGGTGGCAAATCAACACCTAGCCCCATTAATTTCTTGATCCCCATTTAAAAAATAAAGGGAAAACTCAAGGCCTTCCCTTGCATGCTAAGTAACTACTCTTTCATAATACGTGGTGAAATATGAGTGAATCATAGATTTAAAAAACTCTTGTTCAGGGCTTCAGGGATTTCCTCACCCTTTTTTCCTATTATGACATTTTGGTGTTGTAGGAATAAAAGTCTTGAGTCTTGAATGAAACCAAGGGCACAACCTACAATGATCCTTGTTTTTCAAAAACCCAGGTGTTTGGGCCTTCGAGGACCTTTTGGAAAATGTCCATAAAGTTGAGTGAGGTAATTTCAAAAAAGGTCCCAAAGTTAACAAGCACCTGAGCACCTCCATGTGGCATGAATATTTTTATTATTAAAAATAGACATCTACACCTTGGGGATTTTTAGCACCATGTCCACAAAAAGGTAAGTGGGGTAATTTTTCAAAGAGGCTCAAAACATCTAAGGGTCTAATGTTCTAACAAGTGTTCAAATCAAAAAAGAAAGAGTGCAAAATCCTCCCATCTCCTGAATCTCACTCTTAGGGGGGTTCCCTTAAGTTAAATACATATTTTTCATTCAATTCATCAAACTATTCCTCACCTTAATCACCAAAAAATGTAAGTGCATCATGTTATTTTTATTTGGGACACTAACATACTTCCTCTTTTGAGTGTGAAGGATCTAAGATTTTAAAAAAGACTTGGTTACACCCTCAATTATTTACTATAGACTCTTGTGCCATAGAGTCCTTGCTCCACACGTGATTAATTTTTAAATCTTTCCTAAGCCTTCCTTAGGTATTTTCCATCTTTGATAGACATCCCTCTGGACTCATCTAACCAAGATAACAGACATGATTTCTCAAATTACATGCCCCAACATTTTCTCCTGATAAGGAATGTAGGAAACTAAGACATTAAAGCTCACCTAACTATAGAATAGGGTATATCTCATACAAAGACCCAAATTACTCTAGCACAATTTTGGGAACTAACAAGTACCACATTTAAAATAACTAATTTAGAATTGTTCTATGAGAGACTTATTAGGGAGGAGTCTAAATTATCTCACCTTGAGTCTTCCACCTTTCAAAAATCATTGGTAGCATCAAATCCTAAGATCAAGGGAAAAATAAATAATAATAATAATAATAATAATAATAATAATAATAATAACACTCCTCCATCTCAAAGTGCACCTAAGCTCAATACCAACACATACAAACCCAAATCCAAGAACAAGTATAACCTATCATGCTCCTATTGTGTGGGGATTGGTCATGAAGAGTCTAAGTGTTTTAAGCGAATGCAATACCTAGAGGATTCCATCAGGAAACACAATATTTGTATCTCTGCTACTTATCCATCTCATGAACATGGAAAAACACTTAATGTTGTCAGATCACAGTCACCTATTTCAGATAGTTGTGTTCTAGATTCTGGTGCTTTACACCACATGACTTCTAAGGAATCATTTGTATCTCCTAGGTTAAGTTCTACTTCTAACATTGAGGCTAGATATTCTTCCTTTATTTATGTTAATGGAAAGGTTTAGATATATTTAGATGGTGGTTGTATCAATGATACATTATATGTTCTATAAATCACAACCAATATGCTTTTAGTTTATCACATTTTTCATTTTGGTTAGGGCAAGACAGTGACTTTCACACCACATGGTACTAAAGTTCAAGCTTTGTTAGAGCCTCACACACTTATTTTACACAATGTTGTTGATCATAGATATTGAATCTATTAATTTAAGGGTTTTTATGATACTCCTCCTCTATGGACATGTTTGGTTTCTCACGCAAATTCTGAGAGTAGTCTTTGGAATGAGAAATTTGGACATCTTAATTACATATACTTGAAGGAGTTGAGCACTCATAGTATGGTAGATGGTCTTCCTATAGTTTCATATCTTGATGGAGTTGGCTCTAATTTTGTATTAAGTGAAAAACACCAAGATTCATTTCCTAAGGGTATGTCCATGAGAGCTTCTTCACCACTTGAGCTTGTGCACAGTGATTTGATGGTATTTCCTAATCCTTTTAATAAAAATAAGTATGCACTTACCTTTATTGATAATTTATTGAGGTGTACTTGGGTTTATTTTAAAAAAAATAAGAGAGATGTTTTTTCTCACTTCAAATTATTTAAGGCTTTGGTCAAGAAATAGTCTTCTATTTGCATCAAGAAGCTTCATATAGATATTGGGGGAGTACTTCAGTAGAGAGTTATCTAATTTTTTGACAGCTCATGATATTATTCACCATCATTCTATTTCTCATATTTTATATTAGAATGGCTTAGTAGAATAGAGAATCAAACTTTGAAGGAGATGGATAACTACATGATGCATTCATGATATTTAACTCCTATTTATTTGGTAGAGGTAGTTAATTATGCACATTGCATTCAAAATTGCATAACACATAGATCACTTGAGAATTTGACTCTAGAGGAAGCTTGGTCTAGAACCAAGCCTGATGTCTCATTTATCTAAGTCTTTGGGAGCCATACTTGGGAATTTGTACCAAAGAAGAAAAGGAAAGAATTAGATAAGAAGAGCAAACCTTTGATTTTTTAGGGTATTCCAAGGACATGAGAGCTTATAGTCTTTTAGATCCTAACACTCATGTTGTTCACTTTCAAACACATGTATAGTTTTATGAGCATTTCACATCTCATGACTCTTCATCTTATTCCATGCCTTCTTCTTCTTATTTTGATGATTCATCACCTCCTTTTGAGGATTCATTCTTTGAGCAGCCAGTTTAAGAGGCCCCTAAGGAGGTTATAGATGTTGAGGATCTTATTCCCACTAATGTTACCACTATACCATTGTGGGATTATACTACAATTTCTAAGGAAACACCTTTCATATAGGATCTCCCACCCACTTAAAATCATCGTGCACATTCTATAGGTACTAGACTTTTATTTTAGACATTCTTTGGGGATCCATAGTCTTTCTCATAGGCTCATGGGATATGGAGTGGGATGATGCGATGACAGATGAGTATTATTATTTGATGAAGATTAATACTTGGAATTTGGTATCTCTTCCTAAGGGAATAAATTTGGTTAGGTATAGATGGATTTAACACACCAAGTATGTAGTTGATGGGTCCATTGACAAGTATAAGGCACGTCTTATTGCAAAGGGACTCTCTCAAGTCAAAGGTATTGACTATTTTGAGACTTTTACATCCATTTCCAAGATAGATTCTATTTACCTTGTACTTTATCTTGATAAATTAAAGGGTTGGGTAGTTTATTAGATGGATGTTAAGAATGGTATCTTGCATGGTATCTTGCATGATAAAATATATATGGAGTAGCCTGCTAGGTTTGTTCATGATTCTTCTCTTGTTTTTTGACTTAAGAGGTCTCTTTACGATCTCAAATAGGCCCCTTAAGCTTGGTATGAGAATATGGATTCATTTCTTCTCTCCACTAGCTTTGTTCACTACCACTCTAATCCCACAATTTATATTTAGTGTATTAGGGGGGGACATTGTTAGTTCTCATGATTACTAGGCTATTAGCTAGGTATTTCATCATTTTCCTAGTTTGTCTTATGTGAGGATTTATCCCACATTGATTAGTTAGATTATTTTATAGTTTTGTCTTACCTGCTTATGCAAGGATTTCTATTTTACTAATAATATCTTTTTTGAATATCATTTGAGTTGTTTTTTTTACATCTCATTTGTTTACAACTTCATGTGATGTTTTTTGTTGACTAACTCTTAAGATCTTGCATTATTAGAATGTTTTTTACAATTCCTAACATGTACATTACTCCCACATGCCAAATTATGGTAGATAGGAAAGTGAGAAGGTCTCTCAGACCCTAAGGCGTCTTTCCAAATACTCACTTTGTCTTCACTAGATCGTTCATGCATCAAACATGCTCAAAACTAAGACTTGGGGTTTAAAATGGGTTTAAGACCATCTCATGGTCTTAATGATTTTTCATAAATGAGGGGAGTTTAAACTAAAAAACAATTCCATAAATTTAAAGGCCATTAGGACTTTCTCCTCTGACCAAATTCTTAGGTTCCCTCTCTCTCTCTCTAATCTATATGGAATGAAAATTTGAACGTGACCATCTTGAGATTGCCAAGAAATTGATAGAGCACCCAATGTTATTTTTGACTTGAAATGACTCTTATAAGATTTTTTGACCATTTTTTGAGATTGGATAATATATGAAAATGTAAAATACACCTTACATCTTCTTGAAACATGTTTCATTTCTCTTTCCTTGACCCAATACTTATATGTATAGCTGATTGTAAGGGTAATTATAACATATTATGCATCTATGTATGTATATGTATATGTTGATTAGAGGCATTAAAAAAGAGTAGGTATTTTCCATAATCATGGTGGAGGATCCTTACAAATGCCAAAAATAGGCACACTTATAGAGAAAATGAAAAAGGAGAGAGAGAGAGAGAGAGAGAGAGAGAGAGAGGTGTAGAGGAGCTCATTGACAAGTGTCACTATTCTAAGATCAGTTACAAGAAATAAAAGAATTAGAAATATCCTTAAAACTTCTTTATATGTGTAAAATTACTTAATGATTATATATTCATGGAGTTGGCATGGAAGAGATTCTTGATTGTACTTGATAACTCACTAGCATTTTTGAATCTATCCTTCTTGGCTTGTGAAAAGTGTCAAGTGACATTCTTATTCATCAACTCACCTTGAACTACACTCTACCTCTATCCTTTAAACTCTTAATAGGTTTGATATTTAACCATATTGATGCTATAATGGTAACTCAAACTCCTTAGCTATCTTGAAAACTTTTAATCTCATCAGACTCTCTATCAATGTCTTCAACTAGGCTTCCTGAACAACATAGTCGTACAATCACTTTTTGAGACTAAATTAGTGACTTTAAAGTTCATGCATCATATTTATAATTTTATAAAATGAGTTTAGAGGATCATGCAACCTATATCTATACTTATAAAACTTTCTACCTTATTTGAAGACTTACCACCACCTTGTATATTTATAATTAGGCTTGTATTTTCACTTTTTAGGCTAATTCCATACAAAATGTTGTTTACACATGATATTAATCTGAAATTTTCACTATCTATAAGGATCATAAACATCACTCATATCATTAAAAATAATTTAAAATCCATTTTAATCACTTTAAGGCTTTATTGCTTACATTGGGTTAGATTCAAGGTTTAAGGAGGGTTTAGGTATGCTTACCATCTTAATTATGGTTCATAAAGTTAAGGACCTCTCCATTATATCTAATGACACAATATTGGAGTGGAGGGACCTATCCATAACCTCAAAATGTTAATTATCTACATGCAAAACCCCCTCTAAGTTCTAATTAAAAAGCTATGCTCTCTCTCGCTCTTCACAAGGCAAAATAATATTTCTGAGGTGGTTACTCTTTTAGTGATGATTCATAGATTTGGGAGCTCTAATGAGGTAAATAACAATATGAATTTTAATTTAATAACCCCATCCACCTTTTAACCTCCTTAGGATCCCATTCAAACCCTCAATAAATTTATAAGCATGAGAATGTAGCTTCTCAGTTTAGCAGACCTAGTGGACTAGGTCAAGAGAGAATCTTTGGGCCTATAGGCCTTCAAAATGTATTTTTTTGGATAAAAATTAATTTATAAAGCCTGTCAAAACCCACAACCTAATTTAAAATGCCATGACCTATGCCTTGAAGGATTATCATGTCTGATCTTTACCTCTTTGCCTATATGTCTTTGTTAAGGGTTTTAGGAGAAGTCATGCAAAAGTGACCCTTAAGGTCTCTTATGATGACTTTTGCTCACCATACTAGGTTATAAATTTCATGTACATCTCTTTCTAAGTCATATCAACTCTCCAATATCCTTTACACCATGAATTCACCTTAAAATTAGTACAAGACCTTCATACTTCAAGTTTAAGCTTGTAAATAATCATTTGAGTTTGTCAACTTATCAACGCTCTAAATATATCATATTTATTATTTCCATCTCCTTCAAACTTGTGCAACTATTTTCATCACTCTCTCTTATTTCTCTCCCATTTTCTTACACAAGGCTATAGGTGGTATTTTGAGGTTACCTTCCCCTCAAGATGGTTTTTGTACTTTGATGATATTTTGCAAGTTTTGGGAACTTATTTATGCTCTTTTTACTATCTACCAACTTTTTCAAGACCTTACATCTATCATAGCATGCATTTTTTTCCTTATGGCTCATGAAGACCTACATGTATAAATTTGATCTCATTAAATGGTAGGCTCTTAGAATAGGGTATTTTGGGTTAATCATAACTTTTATAGTGTCTCAAAAAGGTTCTTCACTTTTTTCATGTCTCTCTATCTTGATAGGACCTCTATCCAACACCAGCACCTTAGTTTCTTTCACTTAAACTTGTGACAGGCTTGTAGGTCAATATAAGGATTTGGAAGCCTCTTCATCCAAATGGACCTGATCCTAAGGATTATTTTCACCAACTAATAAGGGATAAGAACTTTTGAACTTCCCAAAGATTGGCTAGGTTCCTCATCTCCTTCTTAAAGCTTCATATCATGACAAATTTAAAAGAGAGTCTTCAACTCTATGTGATAGACTTGTAGGCATATAGACCCTTTCATTTGAACCATTATGACATATGTTTTAGGTTTTTATATCCTTATGAACATAACATACCCTTATTATACATGTTATTAAGATCAAAACTCTTTGAAACATCCAAAATTCTCCCAAGTACCCATCTCTACCCTTTCTCCTCATCTTACAACTACAACCTACATGTACATTAGTCCCAATTACCAAATGATGGTAGATAGGAAAGTTAGAAGGTCTCTAAGACCTTAAGGAGTCTCTCTAAATACTCATTTTATCTCCATTATCTCATTCATGCATCAACCATGCTCAAAACCAAGACTTAGGGTTTAAAAGGGGTTTAAGACCACCTCATGGTCTTAGTGATTGTTCATAAATGAATGGATTTAAAAATAAAAAATAATTTCATAAATATGAAGGCCATTAGGAACCCCTCCTATTCCCAAAATCTTAGGATTCCTCTCTCTTTACTCTATATGGAATGAACATCTGAACCTGACCATGTTGATCTTGCCAAGAAATTGATAGAATTCTATCTTTGACTTGAAATGAACCTTATAATATTTTTTTAAATTATTTGTGATTGGAGAATATATTATAACATAAAATATACCTTATATCTTATTGAATTTTTTTTCATTTCTCTTTCCTTTACCCACTACTTGCATTTGTAGCTGCTTGCAAGGGTAATTCTGACATATTCTAGCTTAAACTACCTCATATACATTAGAAACTCTTCCCATGATATTTAAAAGTGTTCTTTTATGTACCTTTTATCTTTTTTAGCTTTCTCATTTATTTGGAAAACATAGACATATGTTAGACTTGACAATATACACCTTGCCTTTGCATGACATTTACCTTAAACTTTACAAAACAACCTTAACTTTTCCAATACATGTATATAATTCTCATGTAAGGTTTTCAAATGGTGGGATTAATTGAGATACACTATGTTTCATCTTGACACATCATGACATAGGCCTAGGATTCTCTAAGTTGGTTTTTAGGGCTCTAGGACACTTGAGAGAAGTCAAAACCTTAAGCAATGCTAATGAGACCTCAAAATAACATTTGAAGACATCAGAAGACCAAAATGTATATAAAAAAGTAAATATGAAGTACATTTAAAGTTTTTAATGATACTCACCTATGGTATCCAAATTTTTCTACCAATTCTAATGGTAATATAAGTATTTTATTTTTTTTAAATTCAGATAAGGAAACATCATAAGAACCATTATGGAGGATATATAAATAATCTAAGGAATTTCCTTCTAGTATTAGGTAAAATAATTTTAATAATAGTCCATCAGTACTATATTTACCTAAATAGAGTGTATACTTGATTAAGTGGTCATGGGTATTAAAGTACTATTAGATAATTTGAACTTAGGCATACAAAAATCGTTGATATATTTTGACTCAAATAATAATCATGTAATAAGTTTATCAATAATAAAATTATCATTCTTGTGAGCCTTATATTTATATTTGAAATAGTGAGTTCAAGTAACTATTTTTTTAAGGTTTCCTATGGCATATATCATATAGGAACCTTGACTAGATGGAATGGTAGTGGGCTCACTCATGGGTTATAACTGATTACTTATTCTAAACGTGGGTGTAAGGGAATAATCAATAATATCAATACATTTTATTTGAATTCATTATATATTAAGATACGACATAATTTAGAATCATCAATTAGCATGCCATTCATTTCACATTGAGTTTGTAAAGTAGTAGTTTAAATTATATCTCATTTTGTGTCAATAATAGCTATATTCAATGAAATATTTTTACTTGTATTGGGATAAATAAAATGAATCATTATATCTTATTTTATATAATAGCGATAAATATCACACATTATTTTTTCATTTCTAGAAAAGGATAAGAAATATCCAATTTTTTCATGTCATTCACCATTTTAAAATAGGAGAGAGAAATATCACATTCATTTCCATTATTTTGTGTGAATAGATTGTAAAGAAATATCATTTGAATTTGTAAAATTTTTTGGAATTTGGAGTGAAATAGAAGAGATATCACATGATTTTGTATCCTTTATCATTTATAGAGAGGAGAAATTTCACATTCATTTGAATCATTCACACTGTTTAAGGAGAGAGAATAAATTTGACAACTTTTGTATCATTTCAAATTTATATATGTGTGTGTGTGTGTGTGTGTGTGTGTGAGAGAGAGAGAGAGAGAGAGAGAGAGAGAGAGAGAGAGAGAGAGAGAGAGAGAGAGAGAGAGAGAGAGAGAGAGAGAGAGAGAGAGAGAGAGAGAGAGAGAGAGAGAGAGAGAGAGAGAGATCATAATAATTTAAATGTATATCATATAGACATATTATTATTGTATTGATGATAGAAAAGAGTATATGGGGTAGTGAAATATAACTTTCCTCCTTTTATGGTGTATAATTAAGAGAATTCAAAGAATATTTATAGGAATGAGATTCTTCAATTTCAGCATTGAATTGTTAATTTATTATTTAGTAAATAAATCACTATGATACCATTATTATTCATAGTCATAATCATAATCATAATCATTACCATCATAATCATGCTCATAATAAAAATACTTTTTAGCATTAATCACACAATTTTTCTCAAGTGTCCATTCATTATCATAAGCATAATGCATGGCATGACTAGATAATATAAAATATATGGGATGGGGGATATTAGGGATTTTAGATTGATTGTTAATTTTTAATTTAATTGTAATATAAACTTGAGGACACAAGTAATGCATGTTCTTACAAAGAAATAAGTCATGGATATATTGTGGTTTTTAGAATGGAAACCCTAGTGATAAAAAGGAGGAAAGCCTAAGTACGTCTAGGGTTTACATGGTCCTATACAATATATGGGTTCACCAATATGTTTTATCTATTTTTAAATTACTTAAAACTTAAGTAAGATGAAACTAATAGATACTTCATATTCATGTAATATATGTTGTCACATATAAACATGAATTCCATTTTAATCTATTACATAATTTAAATATATTAATAATTGGGAGACAAAGGGATAGTAAGGTTATTATTTTGTTTTGTGATCATTTATCTTTATGGATATATGAATGATTTTTTAATGGCTTCCAGTTTTACTATGTGTATGGCTAGATTATGGTTTCAAATATAAAATTAGCAAAAGTCACTAATGTAATCCTAGGATAGATTTTTCAACATTTTTTTGGGTTGATGTTACTGTTTGGGAGCCATGTGCTTAACATTTCCTACCTAGGATCATGTTCAAGCTCCTTTTAAGCATGTTTCCACTTTCAATCATCTGTATACATTCATAAAACAACTAATGTATCTTCTTCTTTCCTGAAACCTTAGATCTTGTAACCTTGATTATGAATACCCTTATAAAAGGGTTAGTATTTGTGTTGAACTATATTTGAATACCTCATGTATTTAATCATTGCCAACATTTTCAATTATATGTAGTGGGATCAAATGACATGTAGATATCCTACTAATGTGATTGTGTGGAAAAACATGTGGATATCAATATAGATGCAATTTATCTTAATCCCAACCTTTATACAATCATGAAAAATAAAAAATTTGACCTTATCATACTTAATATCTTCAATTACCAAGGAGATAGAGTAGTGTGCATTTTGAAAGTAATATTTTTCACAATTAATTCTTGTCCCTAAATGCCTTCAAAGGGATTTACATATATTTAAGTGTCAAATTTGAATTTTGGGATTAACTAGCATACAAAATATGACCCAAAGAGGCATATTATGTGAAATTAATTTTCAAAATGGAAAAATTCTAAAAATAAATAGAAAAAATCTCCTAAACACTTTAGTCAATATCACTCACTTATATAGATGTTAGTGTTCATGATTCACAAAACCACCCCTAAGCTATAAAAATGCTAGGGTCAAATAAAACAAGATCAGGAACCCTTGTGAAACTATTAATGAGACTAAAAATGATAGCATACCATATCATGAAATCAAATAAAGTTAATAATATATAATAAGGATAGTCCAAATGTGTCAATAAAGTCCTTAATTAGAAATTAAGATTTGATATATACAAAGTTACATAAAAACATATTGTAAATAATGATTTTTCTAATTTTGATTATCTATAGTCCCAAAAATTTCTTATGACATTCTATGTCATGTCAACTTATTAAAACAAAAATTTTAATTAGGTGCTTCATGGTTGATGTAGTGTAAAAAAACTATGCACAAAGGCATCCTACCTTACTCATTTTCATCAAAATTATAGAGGTAGATATTAAAGTAATATTAAAGTCTTAAGCTAAAATTTTACCTCCAAGGTGGAGGGTTACATTGTGGTAAAGATAAAAAACAATGGTGAAACATTTTTTAATTTATCACTAATTAAAATTTTATGCCATTGATCTCCATGATGATCAGATGAAGCAAAATAATCCAACATAGAAAAAAAAGGAAAATAGAAAAGTGGAACCCACATCTTTGTAACTAATTGGTGACTCAAGTCATAGTACTGCCATGTGTAATTTTTGGTCAATGATGTAATTCTAAAATCTAATAACTAAAGTAGAAGATCTCCATGATATGATATTACAGGATAAAAATGCATGGCCCCACTTAGCTAGACTAATCCATTATGAAACTTGCAAGCATGCCATAGTCTATGATGAATAAAATTACATTGTGAAAGTTCCTTATAATTTTATGACTTGCACCACTTCAAAGTAATTTTTATACATAATACATGACCACCTATATTTAACACTCTAAGACAATTAAAATTTAATCTAAAAAATAAGGATTTGGAAAACCATGAATGAGGTGCATTGAACTATTGGAGTGGGTATTTAATAATGTAGATCAATTAAATTATTGACCGCATAGAGAATTTCATTATAACAATGCCCATTGAAAATATAAACTGACACCTAAATAAGTGGAATTTATTTAGGATCACTTAAAATGAAGCCTACAAGGAATTAAAGGGGAGTAACAAATTGTATAAACAATTCATTAGTAACATGGGTATTGTCTCAATTTCACTATAGAATTAATAAACTCATTTAGAGAAAGGTATCTATAAAAAATTCTTCTATAGTCAGAATTTTCATCTCTTTGGACTATAATAGTGACTTGAGAAGTTCATGCATTGTATCTTTCACTTCAAACAATATATTTTGACTTATACTATAATTGTGTACCTATTTTCAATAATTTGAATGAAAATATTGGTGTTATTTACTTCCCTCTATATTAACTTATATTTTTTACCCTTTATTTGACATGGTATCGAGTTCATACCTTTTTCATTATATTTGATAATGTGTTATTTATAATATGAAAGTGTATATATCTAACAATTACGTGTTAGAAGTTTTTTTTTAAAATGGATTTTGATCATATTACTTGGTGCAACACCACCCCTTTTCTTTTGAGTTATTATTTAGTTTTTTTTTCTTCCACCTTTTCTTGTAAGGTTTTCATTTTTGAATTGATGTAAAAACCATAGGGGATCCACTAAAAAATTTAAATTAAGAATAAGTACAAGGGTATACATAATTAATATTAAAAAAATTATCCTTCAATACAATCTAAACTTCATTAACTTGAAATAGGAATGACAAGCCTTCTTATAAGACCCTAACTATACTAGAATCAAGGAAACAACCAAAACCAACCTAATAAGTAAAAAATATATATCCATTGAAAGGATGGGTTAAATTTATAATCCTAATCTACCATGAGAGAATAAAAGAAGTGGTTAGTGATATTTAAAAATAATTACTTCTCACTTATTACAATGCACACATGATATAAATAAAACTATATAATAAATTATATATTATGCTTCCTCATCATTCATCTCACCCATAAAATCATTGGTATCTAATGATTTCAAAAATTAAGGAAATTTTTGGGACATGTGGTGTTATAAAAACCATATGTTATGATGTTTAATCAAACATTGTGTGCCCATAAAGGATGAAGTAGGTGGCTCGTAATAGGTGTGCAGAGTATTCATGTTAAAAACATAATTGGCATGTAGAGGAAGTTGATAATCTAGAAAAAATAGACATAATATTTAATGATTATGATTAAACCATTATTTATAATTCATTGAAGTTTTTACAAGGATTGGAACAACTCTAAACTATAGAGTTTAAAAATATTGGATGAAGGATTTAACCTTTTATTTCTCTTTTTGAATGTGTTTGGTTCTTAGAAAAGGAAAGGAGAAAGGTAACTTGTGGGGAGCCATAAGATAGAAACTAAAATAACCCTAAAATGAAGAATTTGTTGTTTAGGAGAGGGATGCTCAGAGATTAGATTGATTTACATGGGATAAGCTCAAATCCCACATAACAAAAATAGGAAAAGAAATAACTGAGCCAAGATCTTGGTTGGAAGGTGTAGTTGATAGAAAATGTATAGTGACTTAAATTTATAAGAACATATTTTCATTTGTGAGGCTAATAGAATAAATTTCAAAACTGAAGGAGTGTTTGTTATTCCCAAAGTGGCCATTAAAATGTTTGAACAATCCTCCTTTAGTAGTGATCTATGGTAATATTGAGGCACAAAACATTGAGAAAAAATATTCAAAAACCATTTATGAATGAAAAAATCTCTAAAAGGTACCAATGTGGAAGTGGTTGAATGGAAAAGACTTGTGAAAATGCTCCCAAAGGTCATATCAATGATAGATTAAGAGTACCATGTTTGAAATGTTAGCTAGAAAGTGGTTTCAATAGCCAACATTGAAGCTATATGAGGAAGATTAAAATGAGATGAAACTGAGTTGGTTGTCCCCTGCCAATACTACATCATTAATTGAAATTATTCTATGTAGAAGAGCCACTACATATGCCTTTATTCAATGTTGCTATGGAATTAAATAAAGTGTAAAGGTAAATGATCCTTTTATAGAACTAGTACCTTACCTAAAAGATAATATGTCCAAGAGTTGATGCACTATACCAAATAAGATGATTCCATGAAATATGTTGAAGAAGAAATATGTTTAAAGTGATATGCCATTGGATGGGCATGTTGTTGCAATAGTGTGTAAAGTACAAGGGGGACCTTAAGAATCATGGTAATCATATGATTGATTAGCCTATATGGAGTAAATGCATTGGGATCCTAAAGAGATACTAGAGCTAACTACATGAAGGGATCAATATTTTCATTGTTACAAGAAACTATTATATTTTTTATTTGTGAATTAATTTTTGGTTATTTTAACACCAATTCATTTTCCTTATTTATTGATTTCCTTGATTTAATACAACCTAATACAAGATTGTGATGTGCATTATCTATTTTGATATTACATTTTATTAAGTAAATTTTATCATCTTTATGTAGTGTGTATATGTTGTTTGTTGCATCATAGTGGGATTTACAATCATATTTTTAGGGTTTTTAGAGAAATAAACCAAAAAAATCCATGGGTATTACATCAAAAGTATCCTCATCCAAAAATGTGAGATCAAATAGAAATTACATGATGCAATTATGCATGATATATATAGATGAATAAATATCCATTCATCCAAGTGGATATGGATGATGTTGTAACTCGATTGGTAAGTTAAGTTTTTTGATAAGGCTCTTAGAAATCAAGTTTTTATGTGAGCCAATACTAATTATATAATTGATTAAAAAATTAGGTGTGAGATGAGATGTACAAAACATTTTTCACAACTCCCATGTGCATTGGGGTGATACATTTAGGTAAATTTATTCAATTAAACCTTAGGCTCATCATATGTTATCTCATAACACACAACTTTGATGGGAATGGAATCTTTTTCTTCATTGGTAAGATTTTGTGAGAGTATGTATTTCATGTGCATTTCTCATGTGTGCTAGTGTCTTAGCTATCTATTTCATCTTGTAATGAGTTTGTCATATGTGAGGATTTATCCCACATTTTCCATGTAATCTATTCCAATACTTCACCTTGCCTATATAAGCAAGTGCTTTTCTTTGTACTACCATGCTTCATTATGCTTCATTTTTGAATAATATATGATTCACCTTGTTTTTTCATATCATATCTATAGCTTTGTGATTTTTTGTCACCAACACTATAGATTCTTTGTTAGAATGCCTTTTCCATACCTAATATGGTATTAGAGCCCTACAAAAGTTGAAACCATCTATTATCTTTCAATTCAGGCAATTTTTTTCCACTTCCCTCTTCTCATGAAGAGGAAGTGTATAAGAGAGTCATGGAGAGGAAGTGTATAAGAGAGGTGCACAAGGAGATCTTGGTGCCCTAAGGTTCCCATTTTTAGAAGTTTTGAATATTTTGTTATTTTTTGAGCTTTTGTTGCTTCCAAGGTAGCTAAAGAAGCTGGGGAGAGGAGAGGCTACAAAGATATGCTAAGGTGGATAATTCCATTAGAAGAAGGAGAAATGAGGTGCTAGAATTCCTTGATTTGAGTTTGTCATCCCAATTTTTTTTGATAATGATAAATGATCATTATCATTTTTAGTTTGGTATCCTCATACATGGTATCCCAAGTTTTTTAAAAACCTATTCCGTAGAAAAAAATAAAGGCACTTTTTTGGATTTTTATATATGTGGCATCCTTTTGTTTCACATATATGTTGGAGTGTTGGTTCTATGGATTTTTTGACTTATGGAATTAGAGCATTACCAGATCTGGTTAGCATATCACTCAATCATTACATTAGGTAATTGGAGCAATAACTTTGTCTTCGTCAGGAGCTATTTTTGGCACTTTTCTTATCCATGTTATTTTTTTATTGTGTGGAAGATCAGAGATCAGTGTGGGAGTGGATATATCTAAGGGATCCATCTTGTCTTTATTTTTTTAGCATTGGAGTTTTAGACTTGCACCCCTCTTTTTACTAGTTGTGTTGAAATTATTAGGATTGTGGCCTTGGTGGAGAGATTTGCCTATAAGAGATAGGTGTTAAGGTTCATAGATCTTATTTGGAATCATTATCTTGTAGTCTAGGCATTGGAAAAGACTTGAGGCACCTCAATACTTCAGTGTTCCTTTTTACTTACAAGGCTTTTTATTTGATAAACATTGAAATTCTATCCATATCTTTTTTCTTGATTTTCTATTGTTTGCATTACAAACTATGTAAAGATGTCATCCTTTCAATTTCACATCAACCTTTTATTTTCAGACCTATAGAGCTTACTACATTATTATTTTATGTTTATTGGGCATCCTTACTTTTAGCTTTGACATCAAAATATTATTTGAAGAAGCATTAGATCTTCATAAGATCTTTTTTTGCTACAATATATCTATTTGAGGGAGATCTGGAGCCAAAAAATAGTAAAATTTTCATTTTTATTTCTTAAAACCACTAGTTTCATTCATTTTTTTTGCTTTTACATGATGTTTGTTTGCCTTAAGTGGAAGCATTAGTCACTTGCACAAGCATAACACTAACTAGGAGGATCTTTTTTCATGTTAATTGGAATTTCTAAGTCCATGGTTCAATTTTGATTCTAATGAGTGGTTAGATGACTATTTTGTTTTCCAATTTGATCTCAAATTCTAGTTTGTAGTGTTTTTTAAATTGTTTTGACCCATTTTACAAGAAATCATAACGCTTGCAAATTTTGAACTGTAACTTAGAGTTGAGTAATATTTTTTTCAAAAGTGAATGTTTTTTGATTCTCTATCCATTGGTGTCATTAAATTTTTAAAAAATCACTACTTTTATAAAGTTCCAAATTAGGGGGGTCATATAATACAATCTTTTGAGGGGTTATCTTAGTGCTGATTTCATGCACCCTTTACATTCTTTCTACTCTTTGGTGATTAGTTATCATGAATTCTACTTATAATGTTGACCATTATGATCTTTTGAATACACATAATTACCACACATGGATACCTCAAATGGAAATAATGATAATCGTAAAGGATTATGGTCCCTAATGAACACACAACCATAGTTCACATATGAATTTGAAAAAAAATAGCATCAATGCAAGTTTGAAGAATGTATGGGCTTGATTTGGGGATATATGAATGATAGTATTTTGTTTTATTTTTATGGGTGTGATTCTCCATTGAAAATGTGGATTAAGTTAAAATTTTTATTTTGGAAAGTAGATCACTTGAGAGCGATGTAACTTGAAGTGGAGCTTACTTCACTAAATTTTGATGACTTTGCCTCCATTGTATATTACCTTACTAAATTTAAGCATTTATTGACACAATTGAAGGGGAATGTATGAGATAAAAAATATAAAGAGTGTGTATACTTGATATTATCTAAGTTGAGTGACCTATTTCAAATCTTTGCTTCTATCTTTTTCTCTAGTGTGAATGCAATAAGTACCACATTAAAAATTACAAATCTTGAGTTATTTTATGAGAGATTTACTAGGGAGAAATCTAAATTGTCTCACCTTGAGTTTTTCACCTCTTAAAAAGCATTAGTGGCCTCACATCCTAAGATTGAAGGAAAATCTAAATGTAAGAAGAAGAATACTCCTCCTCTACCTCAAAATGAACCTAAGCCCAACACTATTACATCTAAACCCAAACCATCTTCCAAATCCAAGAATAAGTCTAACCTATCTTGCTCTTATTATGGGGGGATTGGCCATGAATATTCTGTGTGTTTAAAAATAATGCAAGCCTTAGAGGATGCCATTTGTAAACACAAGATTTCTATCTCCACTCCTCCATCTCATGAGCATGGAAAAAAACTTAATGTTGTTAGGAGATCACATTTACTGATTTTAGACAGTTGGGTTGTAGGTTATGGTGCTTCACACCATATTAATTATATCAAGGAGTAATTTGTATCTATTGGAATTTTTTCTTACATTTTTGTCAAGAGGAAGGGTGACATACAACTAGATGGTGGATGCATTAACAATGCATTATATGTTTCAGACATTTCCACCAATCTACTTTCATCTTATCATATTTGTCATTCTAGTTAGGGCAAGACACTGACTTCACACCACATAGTGCTAAAGTTTGAGCTTTGTTAGAGCCACACACTTATTACATAGGGTATTGTTGATCATAGTTCTTGATTTTACTATTTTGTGGGTTTTGATGATAGTCCTCTTTTAGGGACATGTTTAGTTTCTCATGTAGATTCTAAGAGTTGGTTTTGGCATGAGAGATTTGGACACCTAAACCACATATATTTGAAGGAGTTGAGCACTCACAGTATGGTAGAGGGTCTTCTTACATTTTCATGTCTTGATGTAGTTTACCTTGGTTGTGCATTGGGGAAACAACACTAGGATCTGTTTCCTAAGGGCATGTATACAATAGCTTCTTCACCATTTGAGCTTGTTTATATTAATTTTATTGTCTTTATTACTCCTTAGTTCAATGTAGATAAATATTCTCTTACCTTTATTGATAATTTCTTAGTGTGTACTTGGGTTTATTTCATCAAGTAAAATCATGATGTCTTTACTCACTTTAAAGTCTTTAAGGCTTTGGTCAAGAAATAATCGTCAAGTTACATCAAGAAGCTTTATATAAATAATGGGGGGAGTACTTTAGTCAATAGTTATTTGATGTTTTAGCATGCCATGTTATTGTTCATCAGCATACTATTGTACATACTCCATAGAAGAATGGCTTAGCAGAAAGGAAGAACTAAACTCTAAAGGAAATGGATAACTACATGATGCATTCATATGATTTACCTCTTATCTATTGGGAAAAAGTAGTTAATTGTGTAAACTACATTTAGAATCACACACCATGTAAATAAATTGAACATATAACTCTAGAAAAGGCTTGGTCTGGAACCAAGCCTAATGTTTCATTTTTTAAATTCTTTAGGAACCTTGTTTGGGTGTTTATACCAAAGAAGTAAAGGAAATCATTGGATAAAAAGAGTAAACATTTGGTCTTTGTAGGGTATTACAATTACATAATAGCTTATCATATTTTAAATCCTGATACTCATGATATTCATTTTTGAACTCATGTATAATTTGATGATCACTTTATATCTCATGCTTCTTCATCTTCTTCCATGCCTTCTTATTCTTATTTTGATGATTTACCTTCTCTTGAGGATTCGTTATTTGAAGAGATAGTTCAATATATTCCTAAGGAGGTTATAAAAGATGAGGATCTTATTCACACTGATGTTGACACTATGCCTAGATGGGCAAGTACTATAGTTTTTAAGGTAGCACCATTCATATAGGATCTTCCACATATTCAACATCATTATACACATTTTATAGGTACTAGACTTTTGTGTTAGGAAATATCTGTGGATCCATAGTATTTTTCATAGGCTCATGGGATACATGAGTCGGATGATGTGATGATATATGAATATTCTTCATTGATGAATAATCACTCTTGGGATTTGGTCAATCTTCCTAAGGGAATAAAATTGGTTAGGTGAAAATGGATTTAATACACCCAATATGCATTTGATGGGTCCATTGACAAGTATAAAGCATGTCTTGTTGGACATGGATTCTCACAAGTCAAAGGTATTGAATATTCTAAAAAATTTATGCTCATTACCAAGATGAATTTTGTTCACCTTGTACTTTTGTGTAGGTTCTTTGGCTTTGTAAATTATTGATGGAGTTTGTCTTCATACAAGATTCACCCACTATACTTTGGTGTGATAACTAGATTAAAACTCACATATCTCACAACCCAATTAAGAATTATAAAACCAATCACATTGAGGTACATATGTAATTCATTTTCCATCATATTCAAGATGGATTTCTTAGCTTAGATTACATTTTGACTCAGCAGTAGGTTGTAGAAATATTCATGAATCCTTTTGCATCACCTAATTTCCTTGAGTTGTGTGTCATACTTGGGGTTTTATAATTTTTCCTAGGGGGTGTTTGTGAGGACATATTACATATTCATTTCATGGATATATATTTCACTTGAGTTCCTTATTAGTCCTTGTTCTCAGGACTCATACTGTGGATATGCCACTATTTCTTTTTTGGATTTTGTTATCCCAAAGCTTCACTTGAGGGGTGGGGTGTTAGAGTATATATTTCATGTGTATTTATCATTTTTTTTGGTGTGATAGTGATATATTTCATCTTGTAATTATTTTTTTCTTGTGTAATGATTTATCCCACATTGGCCATGTAGGTCAGTTTAGTATTTCACCTTGCCTATATAAGCAAGTGCTTTCTTTTATACTGGCATGCTTCATTTCTAAATAATATATGATTTGCCTTGTTTTTACATATCATATATATAGCTTCCATTGTGATTTTTTATATCCAACACATTAGATTCTTGGGTTGGAATACCTTTACCATTATTAATAGATTTACAATTATATTATTCTTCTTCTTTAAGCAATAACATCGTAATCATTCATGTCCCCTTATCTTACAATTAGTATACTAGTTATTTTTATTATAATAATGTAAATAGATAGAAAAAAGATAAGAATAAGAATTTATATGAGAATAAAACCTATGATACTAAAAGTTTTTTTTTGGTGTTGATGAATATGATAGTCGGGTATCATATAAAGCTGAAAAAGGAGACCAAGTGGATTTGTATTGGGTAGCATAGTTCTCTTTAGTAGGTTTTTATTAGTTTAATGTTGCATATTAAATATCCATTATATTTTATTTTAATTATATGAATTATTAAGCCAAAATCCCACTAAATTTTTTGAGTATCAAAGTGGGTGTATCGTCTTACACTCTGAGCATGATGTGTATGCAATTGAATTGGGAAATGTTGTCCTAAACATAACCCCTAACATAATCTGATCCATTTTATCTACATGTATTAATCTAAATAATATTGGTGTAAATGTGTTTTTAATGCTTATGTCAATGCATCCCAAGTGGTCATTGGATTGTAATTGATGCATCATTCCATGAGTAGGAACTTAGAACATTTTAAGTTTAACAAAGGGAATATAATCACATGTTGGCATATCACTATATTCAAACCAAATTTCCATGTTCATGATCAAATTATCTAGGAGCTTAGGGTCACATGTGCCATTGTAGATCAGTACTTCTCATTTCTATATATTGTTAGGGTGTGGAGCTAAAAGCTTCACCAAGGAGCACACTTTAACAGTTTCAGGTCTACACAGACACCGGCGTTGATCAGGAGCGATCGACATCAGCCAGGTGCAGTTGCAGAGGCACCGGCGTTGGTAGTGGGTTAGCCGACAGTGGTCACAGGCAAGCAGCAAGAACCGACGTCGGTTACCTGTGCATCTAGAAAGCTATTTTCGAGGACAAAAGCCAGTGTTTGCATGATGAGTTTAAGTTGTAGTCTTAAGCTCGCGTCTCTATTATTAGAAATATTATTTTTAGATCCCTTGTTCAAGTGGCTTAACTGTTTGTTGGAAATGCATGCTCAAGTCTCCTAATTCTATATGTAGAATTAGATCTTCTTAGCTTTGTGTGAATTATTGTAGAATTGGTATGTTGAAGAACAGTACAGAATTGAATCAATCTAGGTTTGTTGGAGTTGATTGTTCTTGAGAGAGAGAGAGCTCTTGAGGAATAGAGATCTAGTGAGAGATCTATACATCTAGGAGAGGTGTGGAAGAAAGAAGTTTCTTCAATTGTATTCCTTTTGTAAGGAGTTTGTTAATACAAGTTTTCAGGGTGGTTTCTTGTATCTCTCGTTCTTGCTATTTATCAATCTAGTTACTTGTTTATCTGATTTAATTCTACATTTATTGCTTTCACAAGTGTAATCTATTGTTGGTTGATCCCCAACAAGTGGTATCAGAGCTAGGTTGCAGGTTCAAGAGCTGATACCAACAAGTGGTATCAGAGCTCTGGTGCACTAACAGGTGGTTCAGATCTGTGTAGTGTGTATTAATTACAGGTTCTCACAGGGGTTTTTGTAGGGATTTCTATTTGAGTGGGAGAAGCAATGGTAGATGAAAGTAAATTGAGAATGGAAAAGTTCAATGGCAAAAATTACCAACACTGGAGAATGCAGATAGAGGATTATCTGTATCAGAAAGATCTCTACTTACCGTTAGGTGGGGTTGCAAAGAAGCCCAAAGACATGGAGGATGAAGAATGGGAAGTTCTTGACAGAAAGGCTCTGGCGTCTATAAGACTGAGTTTAGCATCCACTGTGATATTCAATCTATCACAGGCAAAGTCTACGGTAGAGTTGATGACTACGTTAGCAAATTTGTATGAAAAACCCTCAGCTTCTAATAAGGTATATCTTATGAAGTAGTTATTTAATTTGCATATGAATGAAGGTGGATCTGTTTCCACTCATCTGAATAATTTCAATGGAATTGTGAATCAATTAAGTTCAGTCAATATAGTGTTTGATGATGAAATAAAATCTCTTTTAATATTATGTTCTTTGCCTGAAAGCTGGCATGGCTTAGTAATGGCAGTAAGTAATATTGCATCTGCATCAAATATTTTGAAAGTAGAGGATGTTGTTAGTGTTATCTTGAATGAGTAAATTCGCAGAAAAAGCACAGAAGAGGCATCTGGGAACGCTTTAAGTTTTGAGAGCAGGGGGAGGTAGAAAGAGAAGAGTAAGAAAGGTAGATCAAGATCCAAGTCTAAGGGGAAAGGCAGATCTAAATCCAAAAATGGCAGAAGGCCACAATGCTAGAATTGTGGAAAGATGGGGCACATAAGCAGAGACTATTGGTCAAAGCCTAAGGAGGACAATCAACATGAAGGAAAAGAAGAAGCCAAGGTTGCAGGTATTGCACAAGATGCTTTAATTTTTTCTCTGCATAATAATATAGAATCTTGGGTGTTAGATTCTGGTGCATCTTTTTATGCTACCCTTAACAGGGAATATTTTAGTGACTATATCCATGGAGATTTTGGAATAGTGTATCTAGGGGATGATGAGCCCTGTAAAATAATTGGCAAAGGTAAAGTGCAGCTGAAGATGTAGAATAGCAACACATGGGTGTTGAGAGATGTGATGCATGTTCCTAGCTTGAAGAGAAATTTGATTTTTGTAGGAAAGTTAGGGGATGAGGGTTGTACAGTAACTCTCACAACAGAATCTTGGAAGGTGACCAAGGGTGCACTTGTTATGGCCAAAGGTAAGAGAGAAGGTACTCTCTATTTGTGTAATTGTGTTACTAACAAATCTCCTTCTGTATTATCTGCTTCAGATGTGGATGATAAACTATGGCACTCAAGGCTTGGCCACATGAGTGAGAAGGGGATGTCAATTCTTAAGTCTAAAGGTATGCTTTCAGATTTAAAAGGCATAGATCTAGAGTTTTGTGAGCACTGTGTATTTGGAAAATAGAAAAGGGTTAGTTTTCTCAAGACTGGGTCTACTAAGAAGAGGCATAAGTTGCAGCTTGTTCACACAGACGTGTGGGGACCGGCTCAGGTTGCTTCCATTAGAGGATCACAGTACTATGTATCTTTCATAGATGATGCTACAAGGAAGGTATGGATCTATTGTATTAGGAGAAAATCTGATGTATTTGAGACTTTTAAGATTTGGAAAGCTATGGTTGAGAATGAAATAGGTAAAAGATTAAAGTGCCTGAGATCTGACAATGGCAGTGAGTTCTGCAGTCATAAGTTCAAAGATTATTGTTACATGCATGGAATCTATAGGCAAAGGATGGTTCCAAGGACACCTTAGCAGAATGGAATTGCTGAAAGGATGAATAGGACAATAATGGAGCATGCAAGATGTATGAGATTACATGCCGGTTTGCCCTTACAGTTTTGGGCACAAGCTGTTGACACTGTAGTATACCTAATTAACAGAGGACCCTCTACAGCTCTGGATGGTGGTATTCCAGAAGAGGCATGGACAGGTAAAAAGGTAGATCTCTCATATCTCAAAGTTTTTGGTTGTGAAGCCTTTGTGCACATAGATAAAGAAAATAGAAAGAAGCTTGATGCTAAGTCTATGAGGTGCACATTTATTGGCTATGGCTCAGATGATTTTGGTTACAAATTATGGAATCTAGAAACTAACAAGGTAATTAGGAGCCGTGATGTTTTTTTCAATGAAAGAGTGATGTATTGTGATCAGCTAAGGAAGCTGAATCAATCTGAGAAGAGCAATGGTGAAGTGGACGAGGTGAAGGTCCAATATGAGCTCGCGAGAAAAAGAAATAATCACTTGTAGGAAAACACAGAGACCGATGTCGGTAGATTAAGAACCGGCATCGGCAGTACAAAAACTGGCGTCAACCGTACAGAGACCGACATCGATAGGACAGACACCGAGGTTGGTCAGACAGAACTGGCATTGGCCAGTAATAGGTCTGGAGGTGACCGAGGTCGGTCACTGTCAGAGAATTTGGGTGGACATCGTGTTGTGAACAAGTCTCAAACACCCATCAGGAGGTTAGAAAGGGTGAGTAAGCCTCCAATTAGATATTCTCCTTCTTTATTTTATCTATTGCTAACTGATGGTGGAGAACCAGAGAGTTTTGAAGAAGCAATACAGGTGGAGTCCAAGAGTCAGTGGGAGCGTGGCATGGTTGAAGAGTTGGAGTCCTTAAGAGAGAACCAAACATGGGATTTGGTTGAATTGCCAGCTGGTAAGAGAACACTCAAAAATAGATGGACCTACAAGTTGAAAGAAGGTGAGAATGGATAGATGAGATATAAGGCCAGATTGGTGGTAAAAGGATTTGCACAAAAGCCAGGTATTGACTTTGGTGAGATTTTTTCTCCTGTTGTTAAAATGACTTCTATAAGGGTTGTATTGTCTTTGGTTGCTTTTGAGGATTTGCATCTTGAGCAGCTAGATGTTAAGACATCGTTTCTTCATGGAGATTTGGATGAGGAAATATATATGGAACAGCCAGAAGGATTTGAGGTCAAGGGTAAGGAGAAGTTAGTGTGCAGATTGAAGAAAAGCTTGTATGGCCTCAAGCAAGCTCCTAGGCAATGGTATTTAAAATTTGACAGGTTTATGACTGAGCATGGCTATAGTAGGTGTCAATATGTCCATTGCGTGTATTTCAAGAGATTTGATAATGGTAGATATATTATTTTATTGTTGTATGTAGATGATATGCTGGTTGCAGGATCACATATGCAGGATATCTCTGAGCTTAAGGTGAAATTAGCTCAAACATTTGCTATGAAGCATTTGGGAGCAGCAAAGAAAATCCTTGGCATGAGCATTAAGAGAGATAGGAAAAATCACAGGTTGATATTGTCTCAAGAAGATTATGTGGACAAGATGTTGAAACGGTTCAATATGCAGGATGCTAAACCGATAAGCACACCTTTGGCTGGATATTTTAAGTTGAGTAAAGAACAATGTCCTAATTCATATGATGAGGTAGAGTACATGAGTAAGGTTCCATATTCTTTCGCAGTAGGGAGTTTGATGTATGCAATGGTGTGTACTAGACTGGATATTGCCCAAGCAGTGGGAGTTGTAAGTAAGTATATGGCCAATCTAGGTAAGGAACATTGGAAAGCAGTTCAGTGGATCCTTAGATATTTGAGAGGAACCAGCAGTAGGCACTTGTGCTATGGAGGTTCAGATACTTCTCTACATGGTTATGTAGATTCAGATATGACAGGTGATTTGGATGGCAGGAGGAGCACTACAGGTTATGTTTTCACTATAGGTGGAATGGTGGTTAGCTAGATATCTAAGTTGCAGAAGGTTGTTGCCTTGTCAACTACAGAAGTAGAGTATATTGCAGCCACAGAGGCTAGCAAAGAGATGATATGGATGACACGGTTCATGGATGAGCTTGGTAGGGAGCATGAGAGTTGCAGATTGTATAGTGACAGTTAGAGTGCAATCCATTTGGCTAAGAATTCAGCCTTTCATTCAAGAACAAAGCACATATAGCTAAGGTATCACTTCATACGACAGGTATTGGAAGATGGTGAGTTGAAGCTAGAGAAGATTCATACGGATAGGAATCCTGCTGATATGTTAACCAAGCCGATTACAAAGGAGAATTTGAATCTTCATTCAACTTCTGTTGGTCTTCATGATTGAGTTGAAGATGGAGGAGCTAGAAGATGTTGCTGTACAGGTACTGGTGCAGCTGTTTATCTCCAAGTGGGAGATTGTTAGGGTGTGGAGCTAAAAGCTTCACCAAGGAGCACACTTTAACAATTTTGGGTCTACACAGACACCGGCATCGGTCAGGAGTGACCGACGTCAGCCAGGTGCAGTTGCAGAGGTGCTGGCATTGGCAGTGGGTCAGCCGGTGGTGGTCACAGGCAAGCAGCAAGAACCGACGTCGGTTACCTATGCGTCCAGAAAGCTATTTCTGAGGACAGAAGCGAGTGTTTGCATGATGAGTTTAAGTTGTAATCTTAAGCTCGCATCTCTATTATTAGCAATATTATTTTTAGAGCCCTTGTTCAAGTGGCTTAACTGTTTGTTGGAAGTGCATGCTCAAGTCTCCTAATTTTATATGTAGAATTAGATCTTCTTAGCTTTGTGTGAATTATTGTAGAATTGGTATGTTGAAGAACAGTACAGAATTGAATCAATCCAGGTTTGTTGGAGTTGATTGTTCTTGAGAGAGGGAGCTCTTGAGGAATAGAGATCTAGTGAGAGATCTATACATCTAGGAGAGGTGTGGAAGAAAGAAGTTTCTTCAATTGTATTCCTTTTGTAAGGAGTTTGTTAATACAAGTTTTCAGGGTGGTTTCTTGTATCTCTCATTCTTGTTGTTTATCATTCTAGTTACTTGTTTATCTGATTTAATTCCACATTTATTGCTTTCACAAGTGTAATCTATTGTTGGTTGATCCCCAACATATATTTTATGGAGCCAGGTCTTGGTGGTTGTGTAAGTTTTCAATTCTAGAAATTGAGATCTTTTTGACTTTATTATCCAATGTTGAGACATCATTTGAAAATTCAACCATCCAATTATTTACAAATGAACTTACCATGGATATAGTGTTTTCCAATGTTAGGGTGATGTAGTACATTTATATGCAAAAAAAAAATAGTTATTGGCATGTTTTGCTTCACCAACAATGAAACATAGGTATAAGGCCAAGTTTTACAAAGAGTCATATTTCAGCCAAAAAAATAACTCCATCATAGAGGAAATTTGATTATTATAGAATTATTGTTATGTCTCTTTAGAAATTTCTAATCCCATTACAATAATGTTTTCCCCATTTTAAAAAATGTGTTGCTTAGATCCATTTTATAAAAGGTTAATGTGAAATTCAAACTTGAAAAAACATAAAGATTCCCCTTTAAAAAATTTAATGCCCCTCTTACATAAATATAAATGTCCCCTTTGACAATATTAGTTTCCCTATTATAGTAATAACTAAAAATTTCTTATAAGAGTGAATTAAATCCATGACTTCTCAACATGGAAGGCTTTAGAAAAATGATATTGACTAATACACTATGTTATGGTTCTTTTTATGTAAATGCAAAAAAATAATTTTAAATCTTTAAAAACAATTTAAAATTCAATTTAATTTTATTTTTGGTTAAATGTGAGTTTGTCAGTGGTGGATATCAGTGGAGTGATGTCAATGGTGGAAGGTCCAAATCAGTGTAGAATGTTTGGCATCATAAAGATGAGTACAATGTGGAAACAAAGGTTGGAAGGGTGACATATGGTGAAAAATGAGGCCATAAGGCTTGGATTTATGGAAAAAAAATAGTGATGTGGGCATACATTAGATGGGTTGGCACTTGTATCTTTGGATAAAAGTGGTAGATGATCTCCAAAATGGAGTAGGGGGAAGGTATCTAGGAAATCACAAATATTTGGATGATTAATTAGAGGATTATTATCAATGTGCAAGGCATAAGAAGGTTTTTAAGGTCATAGGTGTTTGGTAACATTTCCAACCATTAAGACTCCTACATGCGATTAACACAACCTTATAGGCCATGTGATGATTAAAATATTATCCCCTCCCCCGCCCACACCTTTTTTAATATAATATTGATCAATTTTTCTTAAATCAAATAAAATAATAATAAATTTATAATATAGGTAAATTATAAAGATCAAATTGAAATTTTTAGATTGATCTGTCAAACTTCAATTACTTGTAATTGAGGATTTGATCATAATCATACAGTGATCCAATAGTTTACACCTACTATTTTGGGTTCTTAGGTTTCTTTGGATATATCCCTTTGGTTCCAATACATGGTAATAAATATCGTGAAAAAGTGAGAAATATCAAAACCTAAATCTAATAGTGGATTGAAACTAATATGATATTAGAGATGTGGAATCCTGAATCAACAAATTAAATAAGGACATAATACAAGGGTGTGTACAAGTAACATGCAACAAATTATCCTTTATTACTTCTCCCTCTAAACTTTATTAATAGGAATGTATAATTAAAAGCCTTTTTTGGGACTCCCATTATCCTAAAATTAAGGAAACAACCAAAACCAACCTAACAACTACAACAACTATATCCATAAAAATGATAAATTACCTTGCTCATCCTTATCAACTAGGAGAAAATAAAGGAAATAATTACTAAGAGTAACAAAATTAATTATCACTTATTAAAATGCACATACCATAAAAATCAAACTATAGAGTAAAATATATCATATGCTTCCTCATCATACACTTTGATAGATAAGGATCCAAAAAATTAATCTCAAAGGTCATATGGTCCCATGAAATAAGGCTTCCCATTGTGTTCCTCTATGGTGGGCACCATATCAAAACATATTTGATCATCAATAAGTTTTAGCATGCATAATGGGAGTCATGCAACCTTAATTTTTGGTTTACAAGGTTTTGATCAAATTTCTGGTTACAATATTGAAATTTATGTTTGAAAGAGAATAATTATCATCACTTGGAGAGTATATTTACTAGTATATCCAATATTTTATGATAAGGATACACATAAGGTCAACATATAAAGGATAATGAAGCCAACCTTTAGGAGGGAAATTCTAGTCACCAAAGAAGAATAGGAGAGGAAGATATATCTCAAGAAATTCATTGCTTAAATGAATTATCTTGTCTTCCTCACCTAGAATGATCATGGCTAAAAACTCACCCCCCCCCCCAAAAAAAAAAAAAAAAATACTTATTCCATTTTTATATTAGGACAATGGTATAATCATGAATGCTTAAGTCTAGAACAACATCTTGTGAGCTAAAGTCAAGTCACTCTCTCTCTTCATCGGCAAAGGTCCAATTACTTATATAGACCATATTCATGTTGTGGCTAACTTAAATTTAATTCACCACATTTAAAATTCATATGTATCCCAAGGTTTCTTCTAGTGTATTTTAATGGTATATCATTGGATTGGTACATAATATTATGTCTTAAATATATACACAACATGGATGAGCTAGGGACTCTCCTATACAATCAGTTCAAATAAGGATGTGATGAAATATCTCTAGTTGATTAGATAGTCATCATAAAGAGGGAACCAATTAATATTTTCCTTGATTTTAACTTGAGGGTCAATAAAATTTGTCAAAGAATTCTAATTGAGGTAATCCTATTAAAAAATATGGAATTATAATATTTATTGAAAGCTTTTAATTGAAATGTTTCCATAATGATTCAATATACGAGTGGAACCACCCTTCCTTATAACCATGAAATGAATATTATAGAAGAGAATAATTTTATATAAGTAGGAAATATGGTCCTAAAACTAGTTATGATACTATTCCATGAGATCCACAATTGTGTCCAGCTTCTTACACAACCTACACCAATTATGAACTCATTACCTAAGCCTTCATAGTAAACATCTCAATATTAGACCTTGGAGTATCATGATGAATTAAAATTAATGATCAAGAGCCTCCATAATGATTTGGTTTTTATTAAAATCCAACATGAAAAATATCTTCAAGGATCTAATTTCCATAATTCTTGTGGATTTTATCCTATTTTTTGTGATTTTTGTCCACATCATACATATAGTTACCTACCTTTTGGATATCATTTCCCAAGAAAAAATCATATAAACCTAAATATTACATCAAAATATCCCCCTCTCCTCTAAAGTAACAATCAATTCAAATAGGGCTAGATACCTTATGTAGAACACTATGGTGGAAGGTAAAAACCTATGGTTCTCTCTTTGTGTTATGTGACATGATTCAAACAACATCCCATTTGAAATAAATAATTTTTTTTTGATGTTATATAACTCTGTTTATCAACCTTTCTCAAAGTAAGGTGAAGTTTAGGCACCTATCACTCTTGAAAGTAATTTGGTTTTCTATGGATAAAATTATCTTTGTGCCTTGAATGATAACTCGTGGCTAGGTTCAAGACCCCATGTCTATTTTGACTACATAATAAGTTATAAGAAAATATACCTTGAGAATTTACCAATTTTAAGTCTAACTCCATTAAGCACTTTCATATGTAAGGTGAATACAATCAAAAATATAAATACTCTATAATAGAGAAAAATGGACTAGACTTTACTAGATCCAAAATACATAAAAATATGTTGCACCATAAAGATGGGTGGGATTGTAAGTAAGATTTGTCTGAAAATAGAGGGACAAAGGATATAATTAATAATACTTTGAAAATAAATGACAAACAAAGACAACCTATATCATATATGTAAGAGAGCTAATAAAAAGAGATAAAAATGACATTAAGTGATACCCAAGAGGTAGTTCACTTAATGATTGTAACAAAGAGGTGTCTAGCTAAGGATGTATTAAAATAAAATGATAACATAAGCTAACCTATTAGTGGAAAAAATATATAATATTGTAGCGTACACACATAACTAAATAAGTAAAAATGTTTAGAGATATGGATAATTAACTTAGGTTGAATTGTCAGTGCATCAATCTCTCCCTTGGATTATGGGGAACTTTATGAGTGATGTTGTAGGTGAAACACAAGATGTAAAATAAGAAGACCTAAATATCATTAGTTATGGATTACAAAGAATGAGGTGTACCTATTTGGTTCAACTTCTCCCATTTATGACTCTAAATACCATGTGAAAACATATACCTCCACATGTATAATCTCTTATACCCTAATTTGGATTTTTTACTAAAGGTATGTTTTCATGCGCAAGCAAAGCATAATATTTTTTTAGTTATAAAAAAATGACACATGGAAACCATATATATATATATATATATATATATATATATATATATATATATATATATATATATATATATATATAAGAATCCAACTCATAAAATTTCCTTGTCAAAAATGCCAAAATACTAGATCTAAATATGTATAATAGAAATATTTGGAGCGAAAATAGTATTACATTGGCTAATTTTGGTATAATACAAAAGACAAAAAATTATATTAAGAAATGTTGATATAGTTGAAAAGGGACCATAGGAAAGAAAAGGATTGTGTTATCAATGGTTAATATAGTATAAAACATATGGGACACTATATAACTAACTTGATATGGCCAAGTTAGTTGTGGAAAGGCATGGAAATAGGCAAAAGAGGTAAAACAAAGGTGACAAAAAACTAAAAGAGGATATAATAATGAGATAACATGATACTAAGTGTAAAAATTTATAAAATGTGATCATTTGATAATATTTCATAAAGTAACATGATCTATCTCACCCCTCTCATGTGCAGTCCTTAGGATGTACACTTAGGAAGCTTAATGCATTAGTGAGCCCTAAAAGATAAATTATCAGTAATTGAAAATATAGGTGTACACATATGCCCCACCCAAAAAACATCACATGAAAAAATAGTATAATTTAACATGGTTCTTTGGGAAATAAGCATACCAACATAAAATATAAATCAAGATATGTAAGTTTTAGGAACTAAATTTGATGGGTGTACAAATGTATTCACACTTTTCCATTGTAAAACACAGTTGTTTTTTGTAGACCATATCAAATTCAAGGTGAAATTTTGTGTAGACCATAATTTTTTTTAAATTATATAATAACTATGAATATTATCTTTGATGTTTATCTCTTCTTATATAAACTATACTTGCATTTTAAGGACAATGTTAAATAGATAATTGCCCTAATTATTTTTCATGATAGGCAAGGTTAAATGTAAAATTTAATCCTTATTTATAATAAATGTTGATAAATGAGATAAAATAAAATAACATAAATTCATATATTTACCTTAAATCACTTGTTTGAACTAAAAATAAATGATATATATGTAATGCAAGAGTGGTGATAATATGACTCTATCAAGTTAGACACATAAAAATAATGATAGAGGTTTAAAAATTTATACTACAACTACTAGGCTAGGCCTTCAAAATAATAATAAAATCCATATTTATATAATAATATTTTTTCTAAAAAAAACTTCCTTATGATGTTTGTGTTCTAACACTTTTTTTGGTTTAACAAAAAGGCATACAAAAACAAAGATATGACCAAAAAAAGAAATACATGTGACAAATTTGGAAAGATCTAAATTATGAAAGTTTTGATATAAATAGGATGAAAATATATTAATTTAAACATTTATTATTTTTAGATATTGAGAGTGTAGACACTCTTTTTTGACCACTTCTATCTATAAATAGACTTCATACTAATTTTTACCAAGCCTAAAAATCACTAAACATCCCAAATTCATCCACACATTGGATGTAACAGCTCAAAAGTATGCCAAGGGTTCTCTATTTATGGTATTACCTTGTACACAATGATAACCTCTCATAAATTCATCCCTAGTTAGCTTGTGACCAAGAAAACTAACATTTTTGATCAATTAAGCATGGCACTTAATATAATTTTTGAAATGACCAAAATACAAAGCAAAATTACTTAACCAAGCAAATCAAATTAAATTCTTAAGTGAAAAATCCATGTTGAATTAGTGAATAAGTAATATCTAAAAAATATTTTTCAATAAAATGTGAGGTCATGATAATGTCACCATCCTCAAAGTCAGGAAGTATAAAATATCAACATAAATGGCATAAAAATAAGAAAGATTGAGCCATTCCTCAATAAATGCATAATTAAAACCATAATTAATTGCATTTGGACTCCCAACCTTAACCCTAGCCTAACCACACATGAGTTAGAGTTAGCTAAAAACCTATAAATATTAATGCCATGACCATTCTTAAGCAAGCCTTTTTGTGGAAAAAAATAATGCCAAATTATTGTTAGTGTTAGTAGAGGTTCCTTAATATATCATTGAGAATGCTTATGACGAGGATAGTAGTGTGATAAAATCATATTCATAAGCCTAATTACCAAAGAATATGAAGGAAAAAATAATTGAAAGATTTAAAGTACATTTTTATTCTATAATATTATATTGAAATGAAATAATAATTTTAACTATAGTCAGAGCATTCAAAAAAAATTAGAAAGGAAATTACCATAACTATACAAAATGAATTATAGTCAAGGAGCCAATAAAGAAACCATACAGGGAACCATAACTAGTAAATCTATATTGATCTCTTCTGAATATGGAACCCTTTCTTCTTGCAAACAATAACATACATATAGATGCTTACATATCCATGACTTTCCTACTTATATTTGATCTTGGTGCCAAAATAAGTTTCTTTGTTTTCAAACCCTTTCCAAATTCTTGAGGAAAGGACAAAACAAGCCAACTTACAACAATATGAGTGTGTTTTTCATAGATGGTAAACAATTACACTTCATAATTTTACAGTCCTTATTTTTATACTAACACTTTCCTAGATTTAAAATGTTGTCTCATGTTGAGAAAAAATTGCAAGAAGTATAATTTGATCTGATTTCAGGAACTAGAAATAAGTGGTTGGACCTAGTAAGATTCTTAGTAATCTCTCAAGGCACAATTTCTAGTTTTCACCTCTTATGCTCTACTTAGCTGCCCTTTTAGGTTTTCAACTAAGCAGCATACCATCCTACCACCTTTTACAAGTTTTCAATAGGATGATATAACCATATGGATTTCCTTTATGGTTTTCCACAATCCTAACCCTGTGTATCAAACTAAGTCATCCCCGACAAAATAACATCCCAAAATTTCAAAAATCTACATTATGTAGTACCTAGCTAGATAGAGGTGGCATGGACAAAGATGTAGCATTAAAAATGTATCTTTGGACTCTAGAATCATAGTATAGCATTGGTAAATGATATGTTGAAGCTAAAATGGTGGTATGTAGGTAGGAGTCTTGATGATCTATGCAATAGAAATGGTGAATGATAACAAATCTTTCTTGTAAGCATTCCAATCTAGAATAACTTCTTAGATTAGACTCAATAATGTGAAAAAAGGGGTTTGATAACCTATGAATTTTTTTAGATAAACATTATCATTAATTCTCGAGTTACCATAGTGTTTTTAACCCACATTTGAATCTCACTGCTAAGCTACTCTAGTTTGTCTACATGCCTCTATGCTTAAAGTCTTGTAAAAGAATTCTACATAATTTGGCTCTACCAATCCAATATATTATCCCTAAAATTATCTTTGGTTTTTGAGGATTATTGAAACACAATTTCCACATCCTCTATTTTTTCACGTGGATCACCATTGTTGCCTTAGTATTATCATCCTAGGCAAAATTTGAGCTTGAACAAGCTAATGTTGCATCTAGTTACTACTTCTAGTCCAACATATTTTGCATAACATGTTATGCTTGTATCATAACATCCTAAAAACTATTTTGATACTCTTAAAATAAAGTGATGAGTGTCTTAGATTCTACTTTTATTCCTTACCTTAAGGAGCTAAGTTCCTACAACTTATATGTAGGGCACTAGTCTATTATTAGTTGAGAAATGAGTGTTTTCAACCTATGTTGGTTGAACATTAATTGATCACCGATGACTCATGTGACCAATTCAAAGTAGGTATATTGAATGATATTATCATATTATTTTAAGCATCCTCAAAATTAAAAGTTTTCTATTTTGAACTAGTCGGCTTCTTAATCCAATGATACAACCTTTTGCATAATTAATTATTGAAAAATAGCAACACCCTCTAATTACTCTGATAGTGGTAAGAGAGAAACACACAAGGATAATTCTTGCCTTAGTAAGATTGTGTCCAAAGTAGTCACTGTTGCTTTTGGGTTAGTACATGACATGGTTGTAATAGGAAGATAAAATGTAGTACACCTAGAAGCTACTATGAGAACATCCCATAGCCACACTCCTAAAGGAAATGTAGACTATTGAGCCAACATCCTTTGGGTGGTAGAGGAATCTTGTGGTGACTTTTATTTTGTGGTGCCTAATCTAAAATATCCTATTGAACATTCTATTTTGGTTTTTCCTACTAATATTTTTGTGCCTTGTCCTCCTTTTTTTTGTTCCTCCTCTACTTGTTATTATTATGCTTCCTTCTACTTTATTTTCACACTAAGCACAATAACCTTTTCATGTTCCATTTTGTATTTTTTTATGCTTAATGTTGTGCCTATGCCTTAGATATGTGTTCTTGTTCATCTTTGTCCTTCTTAGCCTAGGCTTGTTTCTACCTAAGGACTTTAGCTTCTTATTTTTATCTTTGTACAGATTTATCATCTCCTTGTTAAGCATCAACTATATCAGCTTGGGTTTGTATACACTGAGCTTCAACATCTATAAATTTTTTTTCTTAATACTCCTCTTTCACCTCAGCTTATTTGGCTTCATCCATAGGTTCTTTTGCCTTTTATGCATCCTCATTAGCTTGATTATAGATATCCTCTACATCATCAACCATTTTCTTGGCCTTAACTTCTTTGGCCTACATTTATGCTTCAACTTGACGTTATTATTGAGCTTCTTCTTGATGTGCATCCTCTTTTTGATGTTTTTTTGATCTTGGTGTACATTTTTCTATGGTCCCCACCGCTTCTTCTCATGTAACTTGTTATTCCTATGTTGTTGGTTGATCTATCACTAACTCCTCCTTATCTACAAGTGGGTCCTCCTTAGTTGATAGTGTGTCACTTTATCACACAGTGTCACTAGAAACATATGAATTTTTCTTTCCCAAGGTGACCAATTTTTGCTTAGCTAATGGTGAAGTTATATTATGAGATTATTGTGCCTATTTCATATGTGGATTGGCCTAAAACATGAAATCTATGACTTATTCCTATAGATTAGGGGACACTTGAGTCTCTCATCAAGTTCTCCTTCATCATGCAATTACTTATGGAGGGATCTTAGCTAACAATGCAAAAGGGTCTAGAGTAGTTGAAGTTGTAGATAATCACACTTCAAATAACTCAACAGTGATCTTCGTACACTCAACCTTTTATCTTATAGTACCCACTACAATTGAGGAAAGGCAAGGTGGGATTTCAACCCATAAATTTGATGGTACCTTATTTTAGACTTGAATTATGTGCATAGCTTTCCATAAAAAATAATTATCTTCCTTTTCATATAAATCACTAGCCATATCTTCCATCATTACCTGGTAAACTTATTTCTCTTCGATTCCCATTTATGGAAAATCACAACTACTCACAATTTGAGGCACCTTAAGATCATCTAGCCAAGTTGTAGTATGCCATGTCTTCTACCTTTATGGAGGAGATGGTTGTCATTCAACTAAGGCCTTCCACTTTCCCTTTTATGGTTAAAATGTAGTGGCCTCATCTTGTTTCTATATTGGAATTATTGTGCCTAGGGTATTGTCTGTAGTGGTGTGGATCTCCTATATATGTAATTTTTTTATTTTTCTACCTCAACCTTTATCATGGCTATGTCAATGAAATATGACAAAGATCCAAATGGTGACTTTGTCAACTCATGGATCTGAATTGTGATCCCTTTTGGTATATTGGTAATAATTGCATGTTGTCCTAAGTATTACATGATGTCAAGTGGGAATCAAGTATGTGTTGAGATGAGCTCCAAGTTTTCCTCCCACCCTTGATGAAACCTAGCTTGATGATCAAGGGTTCCCCTTTCCTATGTCTAGATCAAGTTCTAGAACTATTGTGTAGGCTAATAGTTAGTGTCTAGATGTACTTATCCTTTTGGGGACTTATATTATGTGAAACAAAGAAGAAAGATGATGAACTAATACTAGAAAATTTAGTTTGAAGTCATACAAACTTTCTCAATATTGGTGATGAACTCTTGCATAAAAAACTTAGGCTAGTTAAATTTGTCATTCTGATGAATCATCTTGTGTGTGATGTCAATAAATCCATTTGTTACTTGGTTCATAGACTGAGTGGTCTACCATAACTAGCAAGCTATGCATCAATCATAATGTGCATAGGCTCATTTGTAATGTCTTTTATAGGTATGTTATATATCCATATGTGTCTCTAATTTTGTGAGCAAGTAGAGGTGCCTTTGATTTTCAAGGTGTGAGAGAGCCTCCTCAGGTATGTATATGAATTACTCTAGCCATTACTAGTGTATTGATCATAATAGTCACATATAGGAAAAATAGATGTTGTTGTTATTGTACTAGTAGAGGAATGGTTGAATAACCTCACCCATATCATTGAAATTTGGTAGGTGTATTAGTCACTTGAAATGTATATTATGAAACCAATGCACAAATGTGAGAGCCAAAGGTTATACACCTAGTATAGGGTCTGAAAGGAAAACCTTCTATTTATTGTCTTAGACAAACTCAAATGGTTCAAATCATGAAATTTTGTTTGCTAGAGTGCAAGATTAATTCCCATTTCTTCATTCTATGCTTTAGACAAAGGTGTTATAAGCTAAGATTTATCCATATGATCACATGTCCTAGATGAGATTAGTATATAAAATGTGCAGTGTTGACTCTCTATACTTGAGAAAATGTAACACTCTTCTTTAAGCTTAGTTGTTTGTATTACTGCAATTGTGAAATTCAAATTTTTTGTTCAACAAGTTGCTTTTATAGTTTTCATGCCAATTAATTTTCTCTTAAAATCCTTATTGAATTATCCTCCTTAGAGTTAAATTGTATTTAATTTGGCCATGATGTACACTAATGTGGTAGATTTTACAATCTACCAAAAAATATCAATGGTTGTTGACACATATGATGAACTATATCATCATACATATGTGGGTTAAGATCAAATCCCACATAACAAAAATAGGTAGAGAAACACCCAAGTCAAGATCTTGGTTGGAAGGTTTGTAGTTGTCACAAACTGTATAGTGACTTAAAATTAGAATAACATATTTCCATTTGTGAGGCTAATAGAAGAAATTTTAAAACTGATGGAGTGTTTCCTATTCCCAAAGTGACCATTAAAATATTAAATAATCCTCCTTTAGTAGTTATTTTTGGTAATATTGAGGCATAAACATTTGAGAAAAACTATTCAAAAACCATTTCTGCATAAAAAAATTCCACAAAAGGCACCAAAGTGGAAGTGGTTGTATGGTGAATATTTGTGAAAATGCACCCAAAGCACATATCAATGATAGACTGAGAATACCATGTCTAAAATCTTAGCTAGAAAGTGGTGTCAATAGTCAACATTGAAGATATAGGAGGAAGATTCAAATGAGATGAAACTATGTTGGTTGTCCCCTTCCAATACTCCATCATCAACTAAAATTATTTTATGTAGAAGACCCACTACATAATACTTTATTCAATGTAGTTAAGTAATTAAATAAAGTGTAAAGGCAAATGATCCTTTTATGGAACTAGTTCCTTCCCTATAAGATAATATGTCTAAGATTTAATGGACTATAACAAATAAGATGATTCCATGTAATATGTTGAATAATAAATATGTTTAAAATGATATGCCATTGGATGGTCATGTTTTTTCAATAGTGTGTAATGTATAAGGGGGACTTTAAGAATCATGGTAATCATATGATTGATTAGCCTATATGGAAGAAGTGTGTTGGGATCCCAAGAGATACTAGATATTACTAAATCAGGGGATCAATATTTATAATGTTACAATAAATTATTACATTTCATATTTGTGAATTAATTTTTGATTATTTTAACACTAATTAATTTTCCTTATATATTGATTTCCTTGATTTACCAAAACCTAAGACAAGATTTTGATGCGTGTTATTTATTTGTATATTTCATGTGATTACATAAAATTTATCATCTTTGTGTAGTGTGTATGCATTATTTATTGCATCATTTGGTATTTACAACATATAGCTTTTTCATAAAAATAAACCAAAATAATCCATGGGGGTTACATCACAAGTAACATCATCCACAAATTTGAGATAAAACATAAATTACATGATGCAATTATACATGATATATATGGATGAATAAATATCCTTTTATCTAAGTGGATATGGATGATGTTGTAACTCCATTGTTAAGTTAATTTTTTTATAAGGCTCTTAAAAATCAATGTTTTTTTGAGCCATTACTAAATATATAATCGATTAAAAAATCAGGTGTCGAGTGAGATGTTGTACAAAACATTTTTCACAACTCCCATGTGCGTTGGAGTGATTCATTAAGATGGATTTATTTAGTCAAACCTTAATCTCATCAAACACAACTTTGATTGGAATGGAATATTTTTCCTCATTGGTAATATTTAAAATTATATTCTTCTTGTTCTTTAAACAATAACATTATAATCAATCATGTTCCCTTATCTTACAATTAGTATACTAGTTTTTTTATTATGATAATGTAAATAGATAGAAAAAGAAGAAGAATTTATATAATAATAAATCCTATGATATTGAAATTTTTTGTGTGGTGTTGATGAATATGATAGTTTGGTAACATATGAAGTTGAAGAAGGAGACCAAGTGGATTTGTGTTGGGTATCATAATTATCTTCAATAGTTTTTTCTTAGTTTAATGTTGAATCTAAAATATCCATTAGAGTTTATGTTAATGTTATGAATTATTAATCTAAAATCCCACTAAATTTTTTGAGTATCAAGGTGGTGTATCATCCTACACTCTAAGCATGATGTGTATGTGATTGAATTGGAAAATCTAGTCATAAACACAACCCATAACATAATCTGATCCATTTAATATACATGTATTACTCTAAGTAATATTGGCATAAATGTGTTTTCAATGCTTATGTCAATGCATCCCAAGTGGTCATTGCATTTTAATTGATGCATCATTCCATGAGCAGGAACTTAGAACATTTTAATTTTAGCAAAAGGAATATAATCACATGTTGGCATATCACTATATTCAAACTAAATTTCCATGTCCATGATCCAGTTATCTAGGATCTTAACATCACATACACCATTTTAGATCAAGACTTCTCATTTATATATATTTTATCGAGCACGGTCTTGGTGGTTGTTTAGGTTTTCAATTCTAGTAATTGTGATCTTGTTGACTTTATTAGCCAATGTTGAGTCATCATTGTAAAATTCAACCATATGATTATTTACAATTGAATTTACCATAGATCTAGTGTTTTCCAATGGTAGGGTGATGTAGTACATTTATATGCACCAAAAGAATAGTTATTGGCATGTTTTTCTTCTCCAACAATGTAACCTAGGTACAAGGCCAAGTTTTACAAAGAGTCATATTTTAGCAAAAAAATTTGCCTCCATCATAGAGGAAATTTAACCCTTATAAAATGATTTTTATGTCTCTTTAGAAACTTTTAATCCCCTTACAATAAAATTTTCCCCTTTCTAACAAATGTGATGCCTAGATCCATTTTATAAAAGGTTAATGTGAAAATCACCCTTGAAAAGACATAAAACTTCCCCTTAAAAAAATTAATGCCCCTCTTACATAAATTTAAATGTCCCCTTTGACAATATTGGTTTCCCCCTTATTGTAATAATGAAAATTTTCTTATAAGAGTGAATTAAATCCATGATTTCTCAAGGTGGAAGGCTTTATAAAAATTATATTGACCAATACACTATGCTATGGTTCTTTTTATGTAAATGTAAGAAAATAATTTTAATTTAAAAAAAAAATTAAAAAAATCAATTTTATTTTATTTTTGGTTAAATTTGAGTCTGTCAGTGGTGGATAGCAGTGGAGTGATGCCAATGGTGGAAGGGCCAAATTAGTGGAGAATATTTGGCATCATAAAAATGAGTACAATGTGTTATCAAAGGCTGGAAGGATGACATATGGTGAAAAATGAGGCCATAAGGCTTGGATTAATGACAAGTATAGTGTTTTGGGTATACATTGGATGGGTTGGCACTTGTGTCTTTGGATGAAAGTAGCAGAGGATCTATAGGATTGATTAGGGGGAAGGTCCTTAGGAAATCATAAATATTTGGATGATTAGTTAGAGGATTATTAGCAATGTTTAAGGCATAAGAAAGTTTTTAAGGTCATAAGTGTTTGGCAACATTGTCAACCATTAAGACTCCTATATGGGATTAACACAACATTGCAGGCCATGTGAGGCTTAACATATTATCCCCGCCCCCCCACCATTTTTTGAAAATAATTTTTTCTGATTTTTCTTAAATCTAATAAAATAATAATAAATTTATAATATAAGCAAATTATAAAGCTCAAATTAAAATTTTATGATTGATCTATCAAAATTCAATTACTTGTAACTTAGGATTTGATCATAATCATAGGGTGATCTAATAGTTTACACCTAATATTTTGGGTTCTTAAGTTTCTTGGGATATATCCCTTTGGTTCAAATACATGGTAATAAATATTTTGAGAAAGTGAGAAATATCAAAACCTAAATCTGATAATGAGTCAAGACTACTATGATAATGAAGATATGGAATATTGAATCAACAAATTAAATAATGACACAATACAAGGGTGTGTATAAGTAACATGAAACAAATTATCCTTTAGTAATTCTCCCTATGAATTTCATTAATATGAATGAATACTTAAAATCCTTCTTCTAAGACTCATATTATCCTAAAATTAAGGAAACAACCACAACCAAACTAACACCTACAACAAATATATCCCTTAAAATGATCGATTACCTTTCTCATATTTATAAATTGGGATAAAATCAAAGAAATAATTAATAAGAGTGAAAAAACTAATTCTCACTTATTACAATGCACATACCATAAAAATTAAACCATAGAGTAAAATCTATCCTATGCTTCCTCATCATGCAATTTGATAGATAAGGAGCCAAAATTTTAATCTCAAATGTCATATGGCCCATGAAATAAGCTTTCCCATTTTTTTCCTCTATGGTGGGAACCATATCAAAACATGTTTGAGCATCAATAAGTTTTAGCATGCAGAATGGGAGCTGTGCCACCTTAGTTTTTGGTTTACAAGGTTTTGATCAAAGTTTTGGTGAGAATCTTGAAATTTATGCTTCAAAGGGAATAATTATCATAACATAAAGATTGTATTTACTAGTATATCCAATATCTTATTATAATTATACACGTAAGGTCAACATCTAAAGGATACTGAAGCCAAACCATTACAAGAAAATTGTAGTAACTAAATAAGAACATGAGAGGAAGTTGTATCTCAAGAAATTCATTGCTTAAATGAATTATCCTATCTTACTCACCTAGAAGGATCATGGCTCAAAAATCATCCCCATAAATACTTATTCCATTTGTATATTATGACAATGGTATACCCATTAATGTTTAAGTCTACAACAACATCTCATGAGCTAAAGTCAAGTCACTCCCTTTATTCACCAACAATGGTCTAATTACTTGTATAGACCATATTCATGATGTGGATAATTTAAATATGATTCAACACATTTAAAATTCATATGTATCCTAATTTTTATTGTAGTGTCTTTTAATGGTAGATCATTGTATTGGTATATAAGATTTCCTCTCACATCTATACACAATATGGATGATTTAGGGACTTTTATATACAATCAATTCAAAGAAGGATGTGATTAAATATCTCTAATTGAGTATTTAATCATAATAAAGAGGGCACCAATAGAGATTTTCCTATATTTTAACATGAGGTTCAAGAAAATCTGTTAGATAAAACTACCCAAGGTAATCCCATTACAAAATATGGAATTATAATATTTATCGAAATCTTTTAATCCAATTTTTTTTATAATGATTCAATATATGGGTGGAACCACCCTTCCTTCTAACCATGAAATTAATGTCATATCAAATACTAATTCAATACAAGTAGGAAATATAGTCTCAAAACTAGTTATGCTACTATTCCACGAGATCCAAAATATTATCTAGCTTATTACTCTACCAACACCAATTATGAACTCATTACCTAAGCCTTCATAGTAAACATCTCAATATTAGACCTTGGAGGAGCTTGATGAATTAAAATTAATGATCAAGAGACTCCATAACAAGTTGGTTTTTATTAAAATCCAACATGAAAAATATCTCCAAGGATATAATTTCCATAATTCTTGAGGATTTTAACCTAATTTTTTTGATTTTTGTCCACATCATATATCTAGTTACATACCTTTTAGTTATCATTTCCCAAGAACAAATCCTATAAACCTAAATGTTACATCAAAAAATCCACCTCCCCTCCTGAAGAAATATTCAATTCAAATAGGTCTAGAGACCTTCTATAGAACAATATGGTGGAAGGTAAAAACCTACGTTGCTCTCTTTGTGTTATTGCACATGATTCAAACAACTTCCCATTTTAAATAAATAAAAAATCTAGATGTTCTAGAACTCTATTTATCAACCTTTCCCAAAAGAAGGTGAAGTTTAGGCACCTATCACTCTTGAAAGTAATTTGGTTTTTTGTGGATAAAATGATATTTGTGCCTTGAATGACAACTCATAGATGGGTACAAGATCCCATGTCTACTTTGAATACATAAC